>SKCR01028108.1:0-43169 GCA_019454045.1 Zanthoxylum bungeanum
AACTTAATGAATCCAGATAATTTGGTTGACATAGACATATGGTTCAATTGGGTTAAACTGGGTATTTGTGTCTGACCATCGACAGAGGCTTACACATAATTTAGTGTTCCAAGTTAATAAATCAATATATTACCCAACTTTAAGATAACCACTTCATCTTCAAAATGATATTAAAAGAAATCACAACCCTAGATAGTTTTTAATATTGAATTTTCTTAAACCTACTTTCGAATAACTTTATTTACTTATTTTTAAATTTAGAATCGTCACCTTTTCAAATCAATCAAACAACCTGTTAGATACTAGTAATCATTTGACCTCATAAAATTAATAGAAGAGATATTAAGTCCTCGTTGGATCGATACTTTTTATATTACTTGAACGATACGTGCGCTTGTGTTATACGCGTGTGTAACCACCGGTCAAGTTTTTGGCGCCGTTGCCGGGGACTTATTTATCTTTTACTATTAGTTTAGGGGTTAGATACCTTTACTTATATCTAATTTCTTTTACTTATTGTCATTTTTTTCTTGTGTTTCAGGTTTTCAGAACTACATGAGACGAACCAGAAGCTTTGAACTCCGACCGCTTGACCCGGAAATTGAAAGAACCATCAGACAGTTGAGAAGGGAAAGGCGAGAAGGCCAAGAAGCTTTAGTCAACATGGAACCTGAACCTTTGGAGGTTGCACCACCAATTCCCATTCGAGACAGAACCATTCCGGTAGTTGACAGACTCATTTCTTGCATTGTACTCCCTCCCTTACCAGCAAATGTGGGTGACATCAAAACATGCATTCAGATGATTCAGCAGTCAGTTCAGTTCGGGGGGAATGCAACTGAAGATCCTAATGCCCACATCAGTAACTTCCTGGAAGTTTGTGGCACTTTCAATTACAACCGAGAAGCTGAAGAAGCAATGAGACCGCGTGTTTTTCCATACTCCTTGAAGGACAGAGCTAAAACTTGGCTACATTCACTACCAGCAGGTTCCATCACAACTTGGAATACTTTAGCCACCAAATTTCTTGCAAAGTACTTTCCACCAGCCAGAACTGGAAAACTGAGGAATGACATCACATCCTTTGTGCTACAAGACTCATAAACTCTTTACGAATCTTGGGAAAGGTACAAAGATTTACTCCTCACCATGAGATTCCAAAATGGCTTCAAGTACAAACATTCTATAATGGACTTTCTGGAATAATGAGAACCACAATTGATGCTGCTGCTGGAGGAGCTTTAATGGCAAAAGGAGAAGATCAAGCCTGGGACCTAATCAAAGAAATGGCCAACAATAATTCCTTGTGGCCAACAGAAAGGAGTATGATCCAAAGAATTGCAGGAATTTATAAAGTGGAGCCAATACAGCAGTCAACACCAAGCTGGATCAGATATGCAAATTCATGGAGACTCTTACCACTGGATCCACAAGTTCACCATATGGAGGAGCACCAGAACCAAACCAACTTGAAGAGACGGTAAATTATGTCAACAATTTCAACAGGCAGGGGAACAATCCATATTCCAACACCTACAACCCAGGGTGGAGGAATCATCCTAATTTTTCATGGAGCAACAATTCAGGGCAAAAAGAAACAATCCACCACCAGGATTCCAACAGCAGAACTATCCACCACCTGGATTCCAGCAACAGAACAAAGGCCAAGAATAGATAAATGAACCAGGAATAATAGAAGTGTTGAATCAATTAAAAAAGTATGATGCTATGTTTCAGAGCCAATCAGCTTCCATCAAAGCACTGGAGAATCAAATCGGACAACTGGCCAACGTTCAGAGTTACAGACCGCCAGGTAATCTTCCCAGCAACACAGAACCAAATCCAAGGAACCGAGGGAAGGAGCAATGTCAAGCTATTACCTTAAAAAGCGGTACTGAGATCAATAAAGATGTTGGAATAAAAGCAACAGTTGAGGAAGTTCCAAAAGATGCAGTTCCACAGATGGAGGAAAAAGAAGCAAAGGAAAAAGAAGCAAAGGAAAAAGAACAGATCATTCCACCTCCACCTTTTCCTCAACGTCTTCAGAAAAACAAACTGGACAAGCAGTTTGCTCAATTCCTGGAGGTGTTCAAAAAGCTTCACATCAACATTCCATTTGCAGAAGCCTTGGAAGAAATGCCCAGCTATGTAAAATTCTATAAAGACATTCTTTCACGAAAACGAAGATTGGGAGACTACGAAACAGTAGCATTAACGGAAGAATACAGCGCCATCATTCAGAGGAAACTTCCCCCGAAGTTGAAAGATCCTGGCAGTTTCACTGTCCCATGCACCATTGGAGAACATTGCATCGGTAAGACTTTATGTGATTTAGGAGCCAGTGTTAACTTGATGTATTTCTCTATTTACAGGAAACTGCAGATTGGAGAAGCAATGCCTACCTCAGTTTCATTGCAACTTGCTGACCGAACACTCGCATTTCCAATAGGTGTTGTTGAAGATGTGCTGGTCAAAGTCGACAAACTAATTCGCCCAGCAGATTTCATCATCCTTGACATGGAAGAAGGCAAAGAAATACCTATCATTCTTGGGAGACCATTCTTAGCTACAGGTAAAACTGTGATTGATGTGCAAAAAGGAATGTGATGACCATCACTCGTTGGCACTTACCCTAGGTATAAAAAAGGCATGCTCACTTGGTCGCTCGAACCCTTGAGTGGGGAGACCTAGTTATGAGTAACCCTTCGCCGGCGGGAGCCTTTTTTCATACCCTTGTAAGCCCACATATGAACCATAGTTATATGTCCTATAGAAGCTACCCTTATGCTTGTGTTTGGGACCATTGTCATTTGGATCCATTTGGACCTCTCGTTATAGGATACGAACTTGTTGGGCCACTTAAACTGGGACAAGTTTGCATCTTATGGTAATTGGGCCAAAAGTTTTCAAAATGATGATGGGCCCCCTTGTGTTTGGGCCCCCTATCATTTGAAGTTATTTAGCCACCTTATCGCAAAAGTGTAAACCTGTTGGGCCTTTTCAACTGGGACAAGTTTACATCGCGCGATAACTTGATTGAATGCTTTAAAATGATAACAGACCGAATTATATGAAGACCCTGATAGGCTTAGAACGTCCAAACATGATCTGAATATGCCAAATGCATGAGTCCGATATCCACACTGGCTTTCATCCAGGAATGGTATGCCTTGTTATGGCATATTTGATACGCTTGGATATCTCCAAGTCCATCCCCACAACTATGATTACTGAGGGCCCAATTCGTCGTTTCTAGACAATGGCATGATCCCCATAATAGACTTAGTCAATATTATAAATGGGCGGTCTTTGTCTTTTACCGATGGAAAGGGACTGAGCTAGCCAAGATTCACCATTGTAGCGTAAGAGAGAACGATTTTGTGTACCCCATATTGGTGCATAAAATAAGCCATACCTAGGACAGAAAATGACTTACCACGAGTATGGGAGGAATAAGGTCGGAAGGATATATGATGTTTTGATAATGCATCTCATGCATACATGCATCATGCTAACTCCTTATCTTAACAGCCATCATAGATATTCGTTGGGTTAGAGAAGAAGGAAGACTTGTCAAGAAGAGGTTAGCAAGCATGAGCGCGTCAGATAGCGAAGGTTCCCGCATGGATTAATTGGAGACCAACATGACCAATATTACCGAGCAACTACAAACTTTGATGAATGCTATGGATAGTCTGACCGTACCCCACACAGGGGGAACAAAAAACAATAAGAATGGAAGGCGTGAGGATCCCCCGAATAGGGTGAGTGAAGAAATCCTTGTTTTTGATGATGCCATGGCTGAGTATACTGCGAGAAGGATAGCCGGGCCTCAGGAAGAGTTACAGAAACTCAGAGAACAAGTAGAGTCAGTTACTCGCAAGATGAAGGGAAAACATGAGGATCTGTTAGACTATGATGCAATGACTTTCGAAGAACACTTGTCTCCCCAGTTCAAGATTCCTGACATGGCCAAGTTCAATGGAAATGGAGATCCTAGGGTCCATCTCCGGAAATATGTTTCAGTGATGAATTCAGTGGGTTTGTCGAAGCGCCAGGTCCATAAGATGCTTGAGATGTCACTAGAAGGGGCGCCCATAGTATAGTATCATGGCCTAGAGAGGAAGGTCAGTGATGACTAAAGGGCATTAGCAGAGGCATTTCTGAACCAATATGTCACGGACCTGGAGATAGACTTATCGCTCCGTGATCTAGAAAACACCAAACATAAGCTAGAGGAGAGCTGCAAAGATTATGTGGATCGTTGGAGAGGCCAGCTCTTGAAGATGCAGACATGGACCTCGGAGAAAGACCAGATTAAGATGATCATTAAGGGCACCAAGCCCTCCATTTATAACAAGCTGAGAAGGATGGCCTCCATGATTAGTCACTTTCGACATTTAAGAGAAACTGTCATGGATATCGAGGAAGAGGAAGCCGAAAACAGAAAGTTTTACAGCCAGAATAGAAAGACCATTGTGGGGCCTTCAAGGACCAAGCCCACTCCTGCTAAGGTCGCTGCCATCAGAAATAGGCGATTCTCTAATCTTGGTAGACATTTGTCAAAGATGTTTGAAAAGCTGAAGAGGCAGAGACTCCTAAAACCTTTAGAACCTAGACCAATTCCAAACCCTGTGCCACATTACTTCGACCTAAACTTATACTGTCACTTCCTTCAGCAGAAAGGCCACGAAACTGACAACTGCACCTGCCTCAGGCACGAGATCTAAAAACCTCATTGACACCCATAAGATAACCGACTCGAAAAAAGAACAACCCAACACACACAAAAACCCTCTACCCAATTACGATTTCATTCCACCTCCCACCTGCATGATCAACTCCGGCCTACTCGAAAGCTCTGTCCTCCAAACCCTCAACCACCAAGCTTCATACGTGGGGATATAAGATAACAGTAGCGAAGATGAAACAGAACAGAGGAAATATTTCTGGGAAAACATCTGGAGTAGTGACGAAGATGAAGTAAAAAAGGATGACTCACAGTTGACGTTTTTACAGTGATGTAACGGAGAAAGGAAAAGAAGTGCTAACAGAAGGCCGAGAAGTGACAGAGAATACAGATAACACTGAAGGGGATAATGTGTTGCATCAATTGAAAAAGACACGGGCACAAGTGAGCATATGTGAGTTATTATACGCCTCTCAAGAGCACATGCATGCCATGGTAGAAGCTCTGAGCAAGATAATGGTACCTGAAGATGAAAACCCAACAATGTCTGTAGGGTCGATACAGAAAGAGGGTAGACAGGTGATAATATTCTCTTAAGAAGAACTCCTGATGGAGGGGAGGAATAAGTGGAAGTAAGAGGCAAGAAGACATCTTGTATGATGGTGGATGATGGCTCATCTATCAATGTGTGCCCTTTGAAGATTATGCCAAGGTTGGGTATGCGGACAACAAACTTGAGCCCCTCCAGCATGACTATCAAAGCATATGATGATAGCAATCAGGGAGTCGAAGGTACTTTTGTCACAATAGTCAAAGTGGGCCCGATAGAAGATGATGTGGAATTCACAGTACTTGATATCCCAGCTACATTTGTTCTATTATTAGGGAGGCCATGGTTTCACAAACTTAGGGGCGTGCCATCCACTTTGCACCAGGTTATTAAGTTCCCGCATGGAGGGGAATTTGTCACCATCATGTTGGAAAGCGGCCGTGAGTGCGCAGCGGAAAATAAATTATTAAAATTATGATGCCGTTTTCCATTTGCCCAAGACCCATTTGTTTTGATTATTCTACAAGCCTAGGCATGTTACTATATATTCTAAGCATAAAACTCATAAAACATGCAAAGAACATAAACCTAAACATGCTAACTATCATAAGAACTCTAATTAAAATAAAGAAAGAAAAAGACTTACTTGAACCGTAGACTCCTCCAGTCCTCCCTCCAATCTACAAGCTTTTATCGAACTCAGCAAGCTCTTCCACGTTCCAAAGAGCCACCCAAATGTGTGGCCTCCAAAGATGCACACACCAAAGCCAAAACTCAACGGCAAGACTACGCCTTGAGTGCATGAGTATTTTGCCCTTGGTGCTAGCCTAGGCAAATAACTCAAAACTTTTAACTCGAGGTTCCTCTAGTCAATTAGACTTAAGGATCCTCAAAATCAGTGGCTTACTCTTAAAACTTTAGAGTTGCTCATTATATAAACCCAAGATTTGAAAGGTTTGTTGCAAAAATTTGTGAAGAATTCTTTGGGTTTATATAGTGCTCCAAAGACAACAAAATTAATTAAGAATCTGATGTGGGATAAAAGCCATTTAATCTAGCCATTGGATCTTAATTTAGTGGTTTAATGAGATTATAAAACCCTAATAAGAGTTTGGGCCAATTGGAATTCAAAAAAATAACAAAATTAAATAAATTTTTTTACTATTCACGCATTACTATTCACATGAATAGTAATTTTTTTAATCTATTTATTCCAATTCCCAAAGTGCCCCTATCGTCATTCACCAATCCATAACCCACTATGGAACCTCATAAATGATCTGTTCAATGATTAAACACATTGAACCATTTATGAACAATTCCTACAGCAATCATATATGCAGTTAAATATGTACCGTGCACTGTTAACCATTGATTTCGACTTTGTTGTGTGTGACCTTTTGGGTTCCCCTCAAGTTGGACATGAAATGAATCGTGATAATTTAATCGAACATAAATTATCCTCCGATCAGATGGTCGTTCGATTTCAATGACCAATGTTGACATCTAGCAACATGCCAAGGCCCCCAAATGAGAAGGAAAGATATATATACCCATTCTGTATGCAATTTACATATGATACGGTCCCTCGCCTCACTGTATCCCCACCTATTGACCTACAGTACAGAAAGTGTCTACCCATATGGTCAAAGGTATGATGTTGATAGTGTCATGAATCATGCTAACCCAAGAATCTCGCATGATTCTTCCGCTGTGGCCACAGTCTCAAGCACTGATCACACATATCAACCCGCGAACTGGAATACTACTCTTATAAGAAAATATTATCCGAGAGAGTGGCGATTCTCTGTTGTATCTTTACAAACTTCATGTGTTTCAACAAATGACCCAATCATACCCTTATGACAGGATCTTTTGAACCGGGGAAGGAGAATGTCAAATTTATTTGATCCACACATACGATTGTAAAAACCTCAAGTCTAAGGACTAGTCATATAATCGATACATGAAAGTTCTCACAGACACATGAGATAAACACTCCATATGAAAACTTTTGGCGGTCAGTTCGATGGACACGAGCAACTCATGCATCCATGTGATACACCAAGTGGACGGATCTCCGCTAGTAGCCTATGAGATCGGCTACCCCACTTAAGGGCAGATCATATCATCATGCTAGTCTCTCCGCTTTGTGAACGCCCAGATTATTCATAAAACTATGACTAGGAACATTTAAGAGTAATGATTCTCACAAGGCGTGGAAGCCATGGTCTTATTACTCCAAGGGCTTTATTACAGTGTTGATGATTCATATAAGTTATGTAAGACACGTATAATAAAGATTGACATTTTATTAATTAATGAAAATATTACAAATACATGTACATATAGCCCATCCACAAGTTGGGTATAGGGCATATCCCTAACACATCAGGACTGGAGTAGACAATGTTGTGGCTGCTTTAGACATACAGCCTTTCACAAGGTTCCAAGTGGCGACAAACTTTGAAGAATGGGTGGACCCTAAAGTGGCCAGAATCATGGAGAAAATGAAATATGAGTCGGGCACAGGTTTGAGTGCTAGAGGAGTACTGCCAGATTTCAAGGGGCATACCAATAAGAGAGTATTGGGGTATGAATCTGATGGGAATGAGCCGAAGACCAAGAAGAAATGGATGAAACTGATGGAATACTTTTTGACAACCACAGGATATCAAGTAGAGCCCGAACCCGTAGAAGTCAATGGGGTCATGGTACCAGGATTCGAGATCTTCAAGGATGTGATGGGCAAGGAACCACAGACAGAGGGAGTTGCAAAAGAGGAAGATAAATGGGAAGAAGGAGTGCTGCAGTTGTAGAATCTAACGCTCGAGGAAAGCAATAAGATAGAAGAAGACAAAGCTGCAGATGATGAAGATGTTTATTTTCCTGACTTATTTGATTGTAATATTACATTTATTAATAATAAAAACATTGATTTTGCTTACTTGTTCGAGTCTTTTCCGGTTAGTGTGCATCATAACATACATGACATGAGCATATTTGACATTAACTCAACAAAGGAAAATGCATTTAATTTTGGTACATGTGAAAACCCCAAGGAAATTTTAATTCCAAGTGAGGTTACCTCTGATGAGCGGAAAGAATTAGAGAAAATATTAATAAAATATGAAAAAGTATCCGCCTGGTCCTATGAAGACATGCCAGGAGTGGACATGAGTATTGCCCAGTACACGATTCCAACTTATCCGAACATGAGGCCAGTAAAACAGAAGCTCCGAAGAATGAGGCATGAATGGGCCGAAAAGGTTAGGGAAGAAGTCAAGAACCAGATAGATGTGGGGTTCTTAGAGGTGGTGAAGTACCCTAAGTGGTTAGCCAACATTATGCTGGTACCGAAGAAGTATGGAAAGGTCAGAATGTGTGTGGATTATAGAGACCTCAACAAAGCTTGCCCAAATGATGATTTTCCCCTACCTCATATAGACGTGTTGGTCGATAGCGTAGCTTTATCCGCTATGTACTCATTCACGGATAGGTTCTCAGGATATAATCAGATCCTCATGGTCGAAGAAGATAAACATAAGACTGCCTTCATCACTGAGTGGGGTACATATTGTTATAAGGTGATGTCTTTTGACTCAAGAATGCAGGAGCCACTTATTAACGAATGCCACTGCGTTATTCCATGACTTGATGCATAAGGAGATTGAGGTATACATGGATGACATGATGGTCAAGTCAGAGTCGAGGGCCAGACATATAGAAGCACTGGAGAAGTTCCTTCAAAGAGTCGACAAGTACAACCTCCGACTAAATCCCAGAAGTTGTGTGTTCGTGGTCATCATGAAAGTTGTTATGACATACGGTAGGAATGGGAGGAATAGAATTGGACCCTGAAAAGATCAAGGGAATTACCGAAATGCCCGCACCGAAGACAGAAAAGCAAGTTAGAGCTTTTCTCGGGAAAATCCAGTATATCAGTCGATTCATTGCCAAGCTAACATTAATATATGATCCCATCTTTAATCTATTGAGGAAAGACCAGCCTGTGGAGTGGAATGGGCAATATCAAGAAGCTTTTGACAAAATCAAAGAATACTTGGTTAAACTGCCCGTCTTGAAACCCCCAAGGCCGGGCAAACCCTTGGTATTGTTTTGGCCATAAAACCTGAAACGCTTGGGGCGATGATGATACAGGAAAATGAGACAGGGGTGGAACATGCAGTCTACTACCTCAGTAAGAAGATGGTTCCGTATTAAGCCCACTATCAAGAGGTGAAAAAGATATGTTTGGCAGTGATATGGGCTTTCCGAAAGTTGCATCATTACTTCCAATAAGATGCGAGTAGTAGCAAAGGAGAATCCCCTATAATATTTGCAGTCAGTACCTTCCCTGGTAGGGAAGTTGGGCAGATGGTTGGTGCTACTGACGGAGTTTGATATAGAATACCTCACCTCTAAGGTAGTCAAAGGGAGAGCCATAACAGAATTTTTGGCATTACAACCCATAGAAGGAGATCAGTATAATTTCGAATTCCTAGACGATGAGGACCAAACCATAACGGTCCTGGGGTGGAAAATGTATTTTGACGGGGCGGTGAATTACAAAGTAGCTGGAATAGGAATTGTGATAGTAACCCCCGAAGGAGAAACCCTACCTATGGCCAAAAGGTTGATGTTCGGAGTAACCAACAACATGGCCGAATATGAAGCATGTGCTTTTAGATTGAAAGCACTAATTGCCCTGGGAGCTAAAGACGTAGAAGTTTATAGAGACTCGATGGTGGTAGTTTGACAGATGAGAGAGGAATAGGAATTGAAGGAGGATCAGTTGAGACCCTACCTACTCCATCTCAGGAAGTTGGCACAAGCTATCCCCGACTATAAATTCCAATAATTGCCACGAGAAGAGAACCAAATGGCAGATGCATTAGCCACCCTAGCCGCAACTTGGGAAAACCTGAAAAAACTGGTAATGAGACCCCTTGTGCTGACAACAGCTAGCAGATCGAGTTATGAGATAGAGAGAATCTTGGAAGTGGAAGTCAACGATGAGAAGCCGTGGTACTACGACATTATGCAGTTAATAGAGCATTGAAAATTCACAGAAGGAGCCGGCAAGAAAGACATAATAGTCATTCAGAAATTGGCTTCCCAATATGTGAGTTTAAGGGGAGAGTTGCACAAAAGACATGCCAACGGTATCCATCTGAAATGTTTAAGAAAAGAAGATGCTCAGAAGGTTATGGAAGAGGTGCACGCTTGAGTATGTGGACCGCACATGAACATATTGAATTTGTCTTGCAAGATAGTGAGGTAAGGATTCTACTGGTTAACCATGGAAGCTGACTGTGCAAAGCTAGTGAAGCACTGCCACGATTGCCAGGCACACAACAACTTGAACCATCTACCGCATACGAAATTGCATGGACTATCACAACCATGGACTTTCTCAGCGTGGGATATTGACATGATTGGTGAAATCAGGCCACAAGCGTCGAATGGACACCGCTTCATATTAGTGGCAATAGACTATTTTTTGAAGTGGGTAGAAGCTGAGTCATTCCGTAATGTTACGACAAAGCAGATGGCCAAGTTCATAGCCTGGAATATAGTATGTCGCTACGGAATGCCACATCACGTAGTGATGGACAATGGGGTCAATTTCAAGGAGAAATAAAGACGATGTTGCAGAAGTATGGGATAGGGCATCATAAATCAACACCTTCCAGGGCACATGCTAATGGGGCAGTAGAGGCGGCCAACAAAACCATAAAGAAAATACTAACTAAGATGACAAAAAGCTATAAAGATTGGGCTGACAAACGCTCTTAGCAAAGATGACAAAAAGCTATAAAGATTGGCCAAGTTCACACATCACTACCCTCCACTCAGCAAACGCTCACGCACTCAGCAAGCGCTCACGCCCTAAACTACAAATGCACCAGCCTCCACTAACCTTCACTTTAACGCACCTCAACCTAAGCAAACCCTTTACTCTCCTTCACGCCAGCCCTACACGCACTCACCTGGCCCATCACGTCCTCACTCAGTCCAGAAGTATCTCACGCCAGCCATAAGTGACCTCAACAACTCACGCTTAGCCACCTATAATCCACTCACGCACAGCCACTGCCCCAACGCAAACTGCCATAATTTGCACCTTTAAACTGCTCTCTGTTCAGCCCCTCAAACTGTCGAGACATAGCCCACTGCCCTGCCAGAACATTACCGCACAAATACCCTTTCAAACTGTCTAGAAAACACCCCAAAACTGCACAACAAACTGCCTAGTCCTTAGCCTTAAAACCGCATAAAACAGCAGCCTATTATCCTCCAAACACGCCAAAACAGTCCCCTAAATTACCAAAAAATAGTGACCACAAAATACAACGAAAACACAGCGAAACGGAGTGAAAACAGCAGCTCAAACAGTAAAACAGCGAGAAAAAAAATGTTGGATTAGTGAACCAGAAAAGTTACGGAACATCAACCCTTCCGACGGCCGTGTAACGCACTTTTGTGAGACGATAAAAGAGGTTAGACCTGAGGGCACCGTTTTTATTTATTGTCTTTCATTTATTTTTATTTATTTTAATATATTATCGCATGAGAGTCGTTTATTGAGGCATGGTGTGAAATTTGGATGAACGGAATATTGGTCCCCTCTTGTGGTATATCAGATGGAAACCCGGACGTAAATTCCGTAGCCGAATCTGAATGGACAGTAGTGCGGTTTGTACTCGGGATACAACGCCACGTACCACTTGAGAGACACGTATTTCGTTTCATCCAAACTGTATTTGAGCATGATGTAGTTAATAGATTATTTATTTAAGAATGATTTAACCGTAGTATGTTATTTATTTATGCATGATTTCGTTCTTTAATTTCGCATTAGTAATTTAGTTTACGTTTTTGTTGAAATAATTATTTATTTGTTTTTTGCGATTGGATGATTTTACGTGGTGCTATATGCTTGCCGTTATAATGACTTATTTTTTAAAGCATGCGAACTTAGTCATATGATTTATTTCGATGAATGCGGATTATATATAGGTTGTTCTTGAGCAGGTTGCGTAGATTCAGTTAAGATATTGCATAAATCACATCATTACAAGTGGCATAAGTAAGGGACCATTCTGAACCCAATGGTTTGAGGTCTTCCCTTGTGAGGGGTGAGTGCGGCCTTAAATCTTTGTCCCGGTTCACACCGGGTGGAGACTCCATGTTATTTTTCCGGTTTAGTTCCCCCGCGGGCTATTTTGTACTCCCAACTAGGTCGCGAGCCTAGAACAGTGTCACCGATTTCTGTGTCCTACAGTGTGGCGACTCCACTGGGGATCTAGAGAATCGGCCCCGAAATCATGTCTTGTGATGTGTATGATTTGTGCTTTAGTTGACCGTTTCTATAGTGGGTTGAGGGGGTTTTAAAATGCTAGTGGGCCAACTAGTGTAAAATTTTTTAAATGGGCTTATATATTACATACATTGCACGTATCTCATGCATCCATGCATACACGCATCATGTTAACCCCATGTCTAAAAGCCATCATAGATATCCGTTGGGTTAGAGAAGAGAAAAAAAGGGTTTGTTAAGAGGAGTTTAGCAAACATGGATAGCGGGGAAAAGGAAATCGAGAAATAGAAAACCTTACGGCAAGGATAGAGAGACCATTGGGGGCCCTTCAGAAAAAAAAGAGAGAAAAAGAAAAAGAAAAAGAAAAAAAAGGGTTGTTTAGTCCTTAATAGTTAGGCGTAAGTCCGATGATGAAATTGATTGCTTTAGAGTGAAACTTTAGAAACGATAAACCCTTGACGTACTTTTATCTGACGCTTTGAGTAATTGATCTATGTTAGACTCGTAAGCACCTGATTATGGTTCTTAGCGGTGAAAACCTGAGTAGTTAGCAAATTGACTAGTCGAAGAAATTGTAGGTCGGTGAATGACCGTTTGTTTAGATGTCTATCCTGACTTGCTTGTGTTATGATGTGTGGTATGGTTGAAAATAAAAGAAAAGTCTCTAAAGTAAAAAAACAATAGACCGCCTATAACCGATAAGCGTGAAGCTACCCATGGGCGAGTATTAGGACCACCATGAGGAGAAATTCTACCTTAAAAGGTAGGTGTGCAAAGAATGAAAAAAAAAAGAAAAAAAAAAAGAGAAAAGAAAAAAATGAAGTTCAAAATGAAAAGAAAAAATGAGAGACAAATGCAAAGAAATATAAAACCATACCACATTGAGCACGAAAACGCAATTGTGGAATATAATTGAGACATCTAGGTTGGTTTGACCCACCGATCCCGATTTTTGAAATGAAATCATTGAGTTGGCTTGCTTAAGGATCAAGCTGTGAAAGAACCTTTGCACACACACACTTTGAGCCTGGAAAATATCATTTATTCAAAAATTCAGATTTGAGTTGCATGGAGTGTTTTGAATGTTCTCTGGTTTCATTACTGGGCATTCCTTGAGGACGACAATATGTATAACTATTGGGACTATTTCGTAGCATGTGATATAGTATGATGATATGGAAGGCCCCACCATGTGGTTCATCTTGACCAAGTGCAAACAGCGGAGAGCAGAAAGCTAAATCAAGACTGGGGGCGACAGTCTACCACATCGTGAATCAGGGACATAACAAGATATTGAGTCATGAGACCAGAGAGAAGACTGAGCAATCACCTGGAGAACTAACGGAAGACCTAACCCAACGAAATAGAAATTCATTCATGCATGCATGCATACACGTAACACATTTTGCATTCTTTTTTTGTGTTTGTTTTGTATTCACAGGTTTCAAAGAAGAAAAGAGAAATCGACAAAGACAAGCCAACCAGAATCAGCAACATATGAGAAGTAGTTTTGGGGATGAGTCCCAGGGTTGAGCCCATATCAGTTTCAGTTTTGGGGATGAGTCCTAGGGCCGAAGCCCACGTCATCAGAGTTTTGGAATGAATCCCAGGTCGAGGCCACACAGCAGCAGGGTTTTTTGAATGAATCCTAGGGTCGAGGCCCACATCGTCAGAATTTTGGAATGAATCCCAAGGCCGAGGCCTACATTATCATCAATTTCAGGAATGAATCCCAAATGGGGAAGCCCGTATTATCAGCAGTTTTCGAGAATGAATCCCAGGGGGTCGAGGCCCACATTATCACTAGTTTCGGGAATGAAGCCCAGAGAATAAAGCCCACATTCATCACAATTTGGGAATGGACCACCTCACAACACAATACGGGAATGAACCATCAGTATCAGTCTTGCCGGGTATGGCACTCTGGGGGCGAGACCCATAGCAGTATCAAGTTGGGACGAGGTCCATATCAGTATCAGTTTGGGGCGAGGCCCACATCAGTGTCAGTATGGGGGCGAGGCCCATATCGGTATCAGTTTGGGGCGAGGCCCACATCAGTATCAACATGGGGGCGAGGCCAATATCAATATTAGTTCAGGTTCGAGGCCCACATCTTTATCAGAATCTGTCTCGCCGGGTATGGCACTTTGAGGGCGAGGCCCGCATCTTTACCAGAATCAGTTTCAGGGATGAGTCCCAGGGCCGAGGCCTACATCATCATCAGTATCAGTTGCAGAGATGAGCACCAGGGCCAAGGCTTATGTCATCATCAGTATCATTTGTGGGGATGAGTCCCAGGGCCGAGGCCTACGTCATCATCAGCATTAGTTGCAGGGGATGAGTCTCAAGGCCGAGGCCTATATCAGCATCATCATCAGTTTTGGGGATGAGTCCCAAGTTCGAGGCCTACATCATCATCAGTATCAGTTTCAGAGATGAGTCCCAAGGTCGAGGCCCACATCAGCATCAGTATCAGTTTCGGGGATGAGTCCCAAGGTTGAGGCCCACATCATATCAGCATCAGTATCAGCAATTTTGGGGATGCGTCCCAGGGTCGTGACCCACATCATTGGGGATGCGTCCCAGGGTCTTGACCAACATCATCGTCATCAGTTTTGGGGTTGCGTCCCAAGGTTGTGACCCACATTGTCAGTGGTATTGGGATGCGTCCCATGGTCGAGGCCCTTGTTATTGGTTGCAGTTATCAGGATGCGTCCCAGGGTCGAGGGCCCACTGCATCATCAGTTGTAGTTCTGGGATGTGTCCCAGGGTCGAGGACCCACTACATCATCAGTTTGAGGGCGAGGCCCACTTTGTCAGCGGTATTGGGATGCGTCCCAGGGTCAAGGGCCCCTTTGTCTGTTGTAGTTTCGGGATGCGTCCCAGGGTCGAGGGAATTGACATGATTGGAGAAATCAGGCCACATGCGTCAAATGGACACCGCTTCATATTAGTGGCAGTAGACTATTTTTGAAGTGGGTAGAAGCCGAGTCATTCCGTAATGTTAAGACAAAGAAGATGGCCAAGTTCATAGCCCATAATATAGTATGTCGCTACGGAATGCCACATCACGTAGTGATGGACAATGGGGTCCAATTTCAAAGAGAAACAAAGACAATGTTGCAGAAGTATGGGATAGGGCATCACAAATCAACACCTTACAGGCCATAGGCTAATGGGGCAGTAGAGGCGGCCAACAAAACCATAAAGAAAATACTATCTAAGATGATGAAAAGCTATAAAGATTAGGCTGACAAACTACCGTATGCCCTATGGGGATATAGAAATTTAGTGAGAACAGCAACGGAGGTAGTGTTACCAGTGGAAATAGAGATACAGTCAATGAAGGTACTCGCAGAGGCGGAATTTCTTGAGCACGAATTGGCCTCACAGAGGTTCGAACAGCTAGCACTACTGGATGAGAAAAGGATAAAGGCCTTGAACCACATGCAGCTATACCAGAAAAGGCTGGCCCAAGCGTTCAACAAGAAGGTGCGCCCCACCAAGATCAGAGACGGTGATCTAGTGCTCAAGCAGTCGAAGCCATTGACGATGGACCAGGGTAAAGTTCAGGCCCAATTGGGAAGGACCCTACCTAGTCAAAAAGGTGATGGGGAATGAGGCAGTAAGACTGTCAGATTTGGAAGGGAACGAGTTCACCGAGCAATCAATGTGGACAGGCTGAAACAATACTTTGCATAAAGAAAGGCTCGTTGGGTTGAAAATCCGCAAAGGACAGCCCAAGCAAAATATAGAGCATGAGGGAGCAAGAAAAATGACTAATTGTAAAATCCGTGAGGAACAGTTAGCGAAAGAGGTACCCTTGCAATGCAGTTTATTTCCTACATATGTACTAAGAAGTAATGCAAACACCTTTAGTGAAACAAATGTTCAAGATGCTCATAGATTGCATAAATCCCATCTAATCGAGAAAGATTAGAGTCAAGTGATTACAAATCATGTCTTTTGTTTCTTAAAGGCTGGACCAAGTGTAGGCACTGCATTTTTGCATATAAGTCCCAATGATGAGTCTCGTATGGAGACACTACCTCTTTAGTTATGAAAGCCGCGAGAAACGGACTTTGGAAGGGTAAAGTTGGAAATTGGTATTTTTATGGATTTAACTTAACTCGTTGGGTTAGCTTCGGGTTCGCTTGTTGGACCTCCGTTTTAAAACACATGTCACAAAATTAAATTAAAACCAATTGAAACCAATTAAATTGAAATTAAATTAAATTAAATTAAAATCAAAGCTAATTAAATTAAATTAAACTAAAATACAATTGAATTAAATTAAACCTAATTAAATTAAATTCCTAATTAAAATAAATCATTTCCAATATTAAATCACTTCCAAATTAAAATCAAATTAAATGATTCACTCACCAATTTAAATCCATCCCCATTTACATGATTTTTTTTCCTTCCAAATAAACCCATGCAGAAACCCTAATACACTACTATATAAACAACAAACCCTAATCATCTTGGACCTCTCTCTTACCTCTCTCTCTCACGGCCAACAAGAAAACCCTAACAACCCACTCACGGCACAGACGCAGCTCTGTCTCCTCTCTCACTATAATCCTCTCGGCAACTCTACTGCCAGCACCCCCTACATGTGAACGGTAGCCTCCTTCTACCCTAACCTTCTTTCAACCCGACTCATGGCAGCCAACTCCCCACATCCACACGGAACTTCACCAAGGCAAAACGAATAAACCCTAATGACTATAGTTCACGGCCTTAACCCTCACTAACTGAACAATCACAGAGCCACCAACGACAACTCTCATCAGCCCTCTCTTCTCCCTCATCTCTACTCTACAAGCATCAACAAACTGAGCACACTCAAACAAAAAAAAAACCTAAAACACATGCCACACACATACCTCAATATTCGGCTTCAGACCCTGAACACTCACACGGGCACAGACCATCACGGACTACTCTCCCTCATGCCACAATCATGCACTACACGTAAACAGCAAAAACCCTAGCAGCCCTCAACGCCACTCTATCTTCTTGCCCTTCACGCCTGGCTCCCATCTTTCACGTAAACAAACCATACAGCCACGTCCTTCACACATCACTACCCTCCACTCAGCAAACGCTCACGCACTCAGTAAACGCTCACGCCCTAAACTACAAACGCACCAGCCTCAACTAACCTTCACTTTAACGCCCCTCAACCTAAGCAAACCCTTTACTCTCCTTCACGCCAGCCCTCCATGCACGCACCTGGCCCATCACGTCCTCACTCAGTCCAGAAGCATCGCACGCAAGCCATAAGCTACCTCAATAACTCACGCTTAGCCACCTAAAATCCACTCACGCACAGCCACTGTCCCAACGCAAACTGCCCTAATTTGCACCTTTAAACTGCTCCATGTTCAGCCCCTCAAACTGTCGAGACATAGCGCACTGCCCTGCCAGAAAATTACCGCACAAACCACCCCTTCAAACTGTCCAGAAAACACCCTGAAACTGCACAACAAATTGTCTAGTCAGTAGCCTTAAAACCGCATAAAACAACAACCCATTACCCCTCCAAACACGCCAAAACAGTCCCCTAAATTACCAAAAAATAGTGACCAGAAAATAAAACAAAAACAGCAGCGAAATGGAGTGAAAACAGCAGCTCAAACAGCAAAAAGAAGAAAAAACGTTGGATTAGTGAACTAGAAAAGTTGCGGAACATCATTGTTTAGACCTGAGGGCACCCTTTTTATTTATTGTCTTTCGTTTCTTTTTATTTATTTTAATATATTATCGCATGAAAGTCGTTTATTGAGGCATGGTGTGAATTTTGGATGAGCGGAATATATGTCCCCTCTTGTGGTATATCGGATGGAAACCGGACGTAAATTCCGTAGCCGAATCCGAATGGACGATAGTGCGGTTTGTACTCGGGATACAAGGCCACGTACCAATTGAGAGACACGTATTTCGTTTCATCCAAACTTGTATTTGAGTATGATGTAGTTAGTAGATTATTTATTTAAGCATGATTTAACCGTTAGTATGTTATTTATTTATGTATGATTTAGTTCTTTAATTTCGCATTAGTAATTTAGTTTACGTTTATGTTGAAATAATTATTTATTTGTTCTTTGCGATTGGATGATTTGACGTGGTGCTATATGATTGCCGTTATAATGACTTATTTTTTAAGGCATGCGAACTTAGTCATATGATTATTTCGATGAATGCGGACTATATATAGGTTGTTCTTGAGCATGTTGCGTAGATTCGGTTAAGATATTGCACAAATCACATCATTACAAGTGGCATAAGTAAGGGACCATTCCGAACCCAACGGTTTGAGGTCTTCCCTTGCGAGGGGTGAGTGCAGCCTTAAATCTTTGTCCCGGTTCACACCGGGTGGCGACTCCATGTTATTTCTCCGGTTTAGTTCCCCCGCGGGTTATTCCGTACTCCCAACTAGGCCGCGAGCCTAGAACAGTGTCGCCGATTTCTGTGTCCTACACCAAGGTCAAGAGATCTAGGAAAACAACCTCGGGAATGAGGACGAACACAGAGCCTCGAGAATAAGGATGGTTCAGATCTTAAAAAAAATTAAAATTAGCTCGCTGAGTTGAAAACCTGAAAAGGCGACTCATGCAAGATAGAGCAATCCGCTAAGTTGAAAATCCGGCTTAGGCAAAAAAAAAAAAAAATAAAAAAAAAAAAAATTTAGCTCGCTGAGTTGAAAACCTGAAAAGGAAACTCATGCACGATAAGAGCAATCCGAAAGGACAGCTTATGCAAAAGATAGAAAGGATCTTGATCCATGGGACCAAAGAAAACTAGCAATCACCAGAGTAGAATTGATAGGAGGAAACTCTAAGCAGGCCAAAGGGGCGATCAAAGACTTCCTAAATGAGTAGAGAAAGCCCTCTAGCGTAAGGAAGGCCTAACCAAGGATGGCATCAAGAGAACCCATCGGAATATGGAATGCATCCATGCATACATGCATACACGTCGCATACACATAATTTTTGTTTTGTGTTCGAATATTTTGAAGAAAAAGAAAAGCGGCGAGGGCAAGCAACTCCTCGGGAATGAGGACGAGCATGGGGTGAAGTGCCTCACGGCCCACATTATCAACAGTTTGGGAATGAATCTAATAGGTCATAGCACCTCATCATCATGAAAAAAAAACTCCCCAGTAGATCGAAGAGTCAATAGGACCAAAACACTATCACTCAACTCAGTTCGGGAACAAATCCCAGAGATCGAAGCATCTCACACTCAGTGGTTCGGGAAAAAAATCCAGAGGTCGAAGCACCTCGCCATCAACTAAACCCATTTCAGGAACAAATCCCAGAGATCGACGCATCTCACACTCGGTGGTTCGGGAACAAAACCCAAGGGTCAAAGCACTTCGCCATCAACTCAACTCAGTTCGGGAACAAAACCCAGAGATCGAAGCATATCACACTCGGTGGTCCAGGAACAAAACCCAGGGGTCAAAGCACCTTTCCATAAACTCAAATCAGTCCGGGAACAAATCCCAGAGATTGAAGCATTTCACACTCGGTGGTTCGGGAACAAAACCCAGTGGTCAAAGCACATCGTCATCAATTCAACTCAGTTCGGGAAAAAATCTCATAGATCGAAGCATCTCACACTCGGTGGTTCGGGAACAAAACCCAGGGGTTAAAACACATCGCCATCAACTCAACTCAGTTTGGGAACAAATCCCAGCGGTCGAAGCATCTTACACTCGGTGGTTCGGGAATAAAACCCATGGGTCAAAACACATCGCCATCAACTCAACTCAGTTCGGGAACAAATCCCAATTGTCAAAGCATCTCACACTCGGTGGTTTGGGAACAAAACCTAGAGGTCGAAGCACCTCGCCATCAACTCAACTCAACTCAGTTTGGGAATAAATCCCAGAGATCGAAGCATCTCACAAAAACAACGAAACCACAGGTAAGTCCGGCAATGGCCGATGAACCAGGTAAGCAAAAATACATGCATGAATTTAATAGGATTGTCACTGTCACATACTGCACAAGCCCAATCAAAGTGGGGGCGACTGTAGACACTGTATTTTTACATAAGCCCAATGACGAACCTCGTATGGAGGCACTACCTGAAAAGTCATTCTTAGCATATCTATACATCAATCTAATATGCATAATGACAATACCATTAATAAGGTATGAAATGAAAAATGTAGTTATTTTATTAATAAATAATAAAATGTAAAATTCGGATTGGCACTCCAAGTACCAACTCTATCAAACTCCCACTTGCTTAGTGCCAATCTGGATGGTACCGTAGACCCATCTCCTCCACATGTTTATCGAATAACTTAGGAGGTAAGGCTTTGTAAGCGGGTCTGCTATGTTGTCTTATCCTTGAACCTCCAAGACTACTATGTCTTTTCGTTCAATTATCTCTCTAATTACGCTGTATTTCCTTTCCACGTGTTTAGACTTAGAATGCACCCTCAGCTCTTTAGCCTGCGCGATGGCTCCGTTATTATCTCAGTACAATGAGATCGAATCTGCAATACCAGGCACAACACCACCAGTTCTGTGATAAAATTTCTAATCCAAACAGCTTCTTTAGCAGTTTTTGAAGCTGCTATAAATTCAGCCTCAGTGGTGGAATCAGCTGTTGAGCCTTGCTTTGAACAACGCCAACTAATTGCACCACCGTTAAGGGTAAATATGTATCATGATGTAGATTTTCTATCATCTGGATCTCCCTGGAAGTCGGAGTCTGTATAACCTTAACTTGTAGCTCACTTTCTCCATATATCAGAAACTTATCCCTAGTACCTTTAAGATATTTCAGGATATGTTTCACAGCTGTCCAATGATCATTACCAGGATCAGATTGATATCGACTGGTCATACTGACGCCGAAACTGATGTCAAGTCTAGTACATAACATAGCATACATTATGCTTCCAATACAAGAAGTATATGGCAAGTTAGACATTCTAACTCTCTCTTCCTCAGTTTGAGGTACCATTTTGTTCGAAAGATGTATGTCGTATCGGAAAGGTAGATTTGTTGCCTTGTAGTTGGTAAAACCGTATATTTCAAACGTCTTGTCTATGTACGTCAATTGTGAAAACCCTATAAACTTCCTAACTCTATCTCGGTAGAGCCTTATTGTAGGCACTGCATTTTCGCATATAATTCCTGATGATGAGCCTCATACGGAGGCACTACCCTTTAAGTTGCGAAAGTCGCGGGAAACGGACGTGGGAAGGGAAAAGTCAGAAATTGATACCTCATTGGATTTAATTCGTTTGCTTAGCTTCGGGTTTGCTCGTTGAACCTCTATTTTAAAACTTATCCTTGGCCCAAAACCCCCCACAAGCCACACACCAAGCCCACCAAAATAACCAACCACACGCCCAAACCTTCCAACCACACGCCCAAACCCTCTAATTCACGCCCATCCCATCCAAAATAACAATTAACACATTAAACACATGTTGAAATAAAAAACAAATCACCTTCCCAAATTAAAAGATTCAAATCAAATCTCATCAATCACCTCCCTAATTAAATTAAATCCATTTCCTAAACTAAAACAATCCTCTCCCTAAATTAGATAGATTTTACCTTATGACACACTAATTAGAGATATCCCCATAATTACACAATATTCTTTCCCTACCTGTACAAGGATAACCTACACCTTCTCCTATAAAAAGACACCTAAACCAAACCCGTGAAGACCCTGGCACATTCACGCAAAAAAAACAAAAGAAAATAACCATTCCATCACCTAGCATTCACGGCACACAATAATTCATAAAGAAAATCATCGCCCTCACGTACACTACCCTCATAAACACACACAGCCACTCACAGCCCTCAAACTTACAGCCCTCGAACTCAGTACACTACCCTCACAAACACACACAGCTTCTCACAGCCCTCAAACTCACGTACACTACCCTCCCAAACACACACAACCACTCACAGCCCTCAAACTCGCATACACTACCCTAGCACATTCACACCACTCACGCACACACTACCCTAGCACTCACGCCCAACACAAAGAAATTTCCCCTGCAATTGCCATGAATCAGCCCTGTCTATTGCCGCACACAACAGCCAAACCAGTCCCCTCCATTGCCGCACACAACAGTCAAACCAGCCCCTCAATTGCCGCATAAACTGCCCAGAAAATACCCCTAAAAAAAACCACCAAAACTGCACCCCAAACTACACTCCAAACCACCGAAAATAGTCCCTGAAATTTGCCCAGTAATCACCGAAAATAAGTCCCTGAACTGCACTTCAAACCACCGAAAATAGACCCTGAAATATGCCCCAGAAACCACCAAAAATCAGCCCCAGAAACTGCACCTTATATCACCGAAAATCTCCCCCTGCAAAAATACCCATGTTACCACCGAAAATAGCCCATTTTCACCGAAAAAAATCCATGAAAAATGGCACTTTTAAACCCGCAAACCAGTCCCGAAAAACTACACGTCCACCACATAAAACAGAGCAAAATAGCAGCCCAAACAGCGAGGCAACGAAGGAAAATAACGAACCAGTAAATCGAAAAAGTTACGGAGCATCAATCCTTCCGACAACCGCATAACGCACTTCCAAGAGACGACTTAAGAGGTTAGACTTAGGGGCACCCTTTTATTTACTCTCGTTCTTTTTCTATTATCTATTATTATTTCTTCGCATGAGTATTGTTGGTTAATGTATGCTATGGCTATTGGATGAATAAAATATGTGTTATCTCTTGCGGTATATCGGATGAAAACCCAGACATAAATTCTATAGCTGAATCTGAATGGACGGTAGTGCGGTTTGTACTTGGGATACAACGCCACGTACCGCTTGAGAGATGCACATATTTCGTTTCATCCAATCTTTTGTTTATTTATTGTTTAGTTGTTTAGTATGTTATATTTACGCATGATTTAGTTGTTTAGCATATTATCTCCAAGTATGATTTAGTTATTTCTTTCGCATTAGGAACTTAATTATGTCTCTTCTATTTTTATGTTTAGATTATTATTCATTTATATTGTCATGTTTGTTAATTTAATGTGTCCATGAGATTGTGTGCTCGCTGTTATTTTGACTTAATTTTATGCATGCAAACTTAGATAGATAGGTTATAGGAAAACTTAGATATATGTCGTATGCGCACTTAGATGTAGGTTATTCTTGCGTATGTATGTTGTATAGACTCGGTTATATTATTACATAAATCTGTTCTTTACAAGTGGCATAAGTAAGGGACCATTCCGAACCCAATGGTTTGAGGTCTTCCCTTGCGAGGGGTGAGTGCGGCCTTAAATCATTTCCCAGTTCACACTGGGTGGCGACTCCATTTTATTTCTCTGGTTTAGTTCCCCCGCGGGCTACTCCGTACTCCCAACCGGGCCGCGAGCCTGGAACAGCGTCACCGATTTCTCTGTTCTACAGTCTGGCGACTCCACTGGGGATAGAGAATCGGCCCCAAAATAATGTCTTGTAATGTTTGTGATTTGTGCTTTAATTAACCGTGTCTACCGTGGTTGAAGGGGTTTAATCAAAGCACTATTAGAGCTAAGTAATGGTTTGGTGTCTTCCTTCTTTCACTACCTTTCTATAGCTGAAGGGAAAAGCGGTGAAGGCACCTAGGTAATCATTTACTCGAAGCTTACTGTGATGGACAAATTTGGAGGACCTACTGTTTATTCCTATCACCAAGGCGATAAGAGCCTAATAGGTTTGGGTATTTAAGAGAGTCTGCTCTACCCTCCCTCTGGGGAATCTTCAATAGGAAATCCATCTGACAGTCAGTCATGCATCATAACTCGTTGGCACGTACCTTAGCATATAAAAAAGGTGCGCTCACTTGGTCATTCGGACCATTGAGTGGGGAGACCTAGTTGTGGGCAATCCTTCGCCGACGAGAGCCTTTGTCTATACACTTATAAACCCGCATATGAACTGTAGTTGTAGGACCAACATAAACTATTCCTTTATGCTTGCGTTCAGGACCATCGTCATTTGGATTCCATTGGACATTTTGTCATGAGGTATGGGCTTGTTGGGACATTTAAACTGGGATGTATGTGCTTTATGGCAATTAGGCCAAAAGCTTCTAAAATGCCGATGAGCCGCTTTATGTTTAGGCCCCTTATCATTTGAAGTTGCTTAGCTGTGTTATCGCAAAACTGTAAAAATGTTTGGCCTTCTCAACTGGGACAAGTTTGCACCTCACAATAGTATGATTGAATGCTTTAAAATGATAAAAGGTCGACTTATGTATCCCATGCATCGCACGCATACATGATAACCTACAGTTTTAAAAGACATCATATATATTTGTTTGGTTAGGAAAAAGGGAAGACTCGTTAAAAGGCCGTTAGCGAACATTAGCGAATCAGTTAACGAGGGATCTCGTATGGATCAGCTGGAGACTAGTCTCACTAAGGTTATCAAGCAGTTGCAAGCTTTGACCGCTGCTATGGCTAATATGGTTGTGCCCCGTACTTGGGGAGGCTCTGAGAATGTGTGGCGTGAGGACCCTCCAAACAGATTGAGTGATGATATCCATGTCTTTGATGATGACTGTAGGCATTGCATTTTGGCATGTGAAACCCGATGATGAGTCTCATTTGGAGGCACTACCTTTTGAGTCACGAAAGCCACGGGAAACGGATATCGGAAGGGGAATTCATAATAAACAAGCTCACTGTCTTCGTTAGTGCTGCGTTCGTTACTTTGTTCGTACGGCAAACAGATTGCGGGTGTTCGTGTCGCGTTCGAGGAAGCGTTCGAACGGTGTCGGTAATTCTGGTTTTGCTGCTAGCCTCACACCCCAGCCCATTTAGCTCCTCAAAGCCCATAAAACACATCCCAAATTAAATAAATAAATATTAATTTAATCATTAAACATTAAATAAAATATTTAAAACATTTACCAAACTTAAACTAAAATCATGCCTAATTTAAATAATTTGAATATATTATATACTAAAACTAAAAAGAAGATATGCCTAATTAAAATCAATCCTAACCAATTAAAACCAATCATATATTTGACTTCCTAATCTAATAAGATAATTATCAATCTAAAATATTTGTATTCCTAAACCAACACAAATTAAATATTACAACTTCCTAATTTGTCCCCCCTCAATCTTGTGTATACCTTTCTTGGAAATCCTAATTGAATACCAAATCCTTTCCTTGTGAGACAAGAAGAAAACCCTAGACATCTTTTATATACAACCCCTAACCAAAGCCATCCTCCTCCTGGACACATATAATTCACACCCAACTCTCTCTAATCTCTTACAATTCATGGCATTAGAACCATAACAAGTAAAGAATAATCCTCTTCATCTCACTCTCTCTTGGCCGAAACCATACATCCACCATCCCCCCCTCCTTAGTCGATTTACAACACCCCTTATCACCACCAAACAACACACCCCCCATACAACCTTTACACCACTGAAACACCACTTAATAAACACTCAAAACCATCCCCCTAAAGCACGCCTAAACAGCCCCTGAATCACCCTAAAACAACATCCCAAATCCTCTTAAAACGGTCCCTAAAAAAACCTTAAAAACAGTAACATACAAACTGCATAGATAATCTTAAAAATAATCACACACACCGCACTAAGATTCCACGCAAACTTGGAACAGTTCATTGAAAACGTTAAAACAGGTGGCCCGAGCAGTGAGCAGCAAGACAGAGGCCGAATAGGAGCAGAACGGAGTTCGAACCGCAAGCAAAACACAGCAAAGCAGTGAGCTGGGACGCTGAACCAGTGAACCAGAAAAGTTGCGGAGCTTTACCCCTTCCGATCTTCGCAAAACGCGAGTCCGAGAGACGGCTTAAAAGGTTAGACCTGAGGGTACTTTTCACACTCATCTTTATTTGATCTTTGTTATTTATTTGGATTGTATTTTATTTTGTTTGTTAATCTTTCTTGTGTATGATGTGTGTTGTGGGTATGGGATGAATGAGAAATGTGTTAACTCTCGCGGTATATCGGATGGAAACCCGGACATAAATTTCTTAGCCGATTCCGAATGGACGGTAATATGATATGTACTCGGGACACAACAACTCCACGAACCACTTGAGTAAACGGCACTATCTTTTGCCTTGTGTTGCTTTGGTTTGTTTATTTTTCGTCACTTGAATCCTGTATGTTGTTTATTTATGCATGATTCAATCAAGCGCATGGGCTTAGTGAGTTAGTCCAAAGGTCCTCTATTTGAGAGATGAAGAGCCGAAAAGGCCACCTTTGTGACACTACTTCACGCCGCGCCGGTTGATGTGTGTTCGGTTGGATGCAAGATACGTTCAATCGGGCATACTTAGTTTGATATTATTGACTTTATCTTTTATGCATGGTTCAATCAAGCGCATGGGCTTAGTAAGTGGAATGAAAGATCCCTTATGAGGAGGGGTTAAAACCTTTACCACGATGCTTTGCCGCGCCGGTTGATGTGTGTTCGGATTGGATGTAAGATGTGTTCAATCGGGCATACTTGGTTTTGATATGATTGGCTCTATTTTTGTATTTGTGATGTGAAGCGCATGGGCTTAGTATGTTGGTCCAAAGGTCCTCTCTTTGAGAGACCAAGAGCCCCAAAAGGCCACCTTTACGGTAGTACTTCGCCGCGCCCCTTTATTTTGTTATTTATGTATTGCGTCCCATTTCATGCATCAGGTCTGTTCCCGTTCGAACGCGTTTACGAACGCAACTCTCGAACGCGCATACATTTTGCCTTATCATGCATCAGGTCTCATTAACGTTCGAACGCGTTCACAACGCCATACGAACGTGAGCATTCTGTTTCATTTCCGTTCGAACGCGTTAAAAAATGCCATACGAACATGAGCATTCTGTTTCATTTCCGTTCGAACGCGTTAACAAACGCCATACGAACGTGAGCATTCTGTTTCATTTCCGTTCGAATGCGTTTACGAACGCTACACGAACGCGAACACACTGAACTGAGACATATTCATCACATGCCACGTATAATTGTTTCTTAGGTGATTTTTATGGAACCACACATAGTCATTCTTATCTTTGTGCACATAATAATGAAAAGCATGTTTATTCCATTTTTGTGTCGTTTGCCTTAGTCTTGATTTAACGCATTACGATTCATATGCCTATGCCATGATGACTTTGGAGTATTATTTCTTGTGATATATCGGATGGAAACCCAGACATAAATCCGTAGCCGATTCCGATGGACAGTAATACGGTCTGTACTTGGGATACAATTCCACGTATCTCTTGGAAAAGTGCTCACATGTATGCTTGTGCGGATATTATGTATGCTTGTGTTTTCATGAATATGATATGCTGAATGAAGTTGTATGTTCATTGTTACTTTGAGGTATTTTTAGGCATGTGTTATTAGATATGAGATATATGTGAAATATATGTATGAGTGTTATTTTGTACCCATGAACATAGAAGCATGATATCTTAGGAATACATGTTACTTAAGCCTGATTAAATTATTATGTAAATCCTTTCATTACAAATGGCATAACTAAGGGACCATTCTGAACCCAACGGTTTGAGGTCTTCCCTTACGATGGGTGAATGCGGCCTTAAATCTCATTTTCCCGGTTCACACCGGGTGGCGACTCCATTATTCTCTGGTTTAGTCCCTCGTGGCTACTCCGTACTCCCGACCGGGCCGCGAGCCCGGGACAGCATGCGTCGCCCCAGATTTCTGTGTTCCCACAGTCTGGCGACTCCACTGGGGATAGAGAATCGGCCCCGAAATATTGTCTTGTGATGTTTGGATTTATGTTTTAATTGACCGTGTCTATAGTGGATAAAGTGAGGGTTTAATCAAAGGCATTTTAAGGCTAGGTAATGGTTTGGTGTCTTCCTTCATTCACTACCTTTCTAGAAGGAAAAGCTGTGAAGGCACCTAGATAGCCATCTACTTGTAGCCTATTGTGATGGACTAATTTGGAGGACTCGTTGTTTATTCCTGACAACAAGCGATAAGAGCCTAAGAGGCTTGGGTATTTAAGTGAGCCTCGCTCCACCTTCCCTCTGTGGGATCTACAACGGGAATCCATTTGACAGTCCGTCACACACCATAGCTCATTGGCACGTACCTTAGTGTATAAAAAGGGTGCCTCACTTGGTTGCTCGAACCCTTGAGTGGGGAGACCTAGTTGTGGGCCATCCTTCGCCGGTGAGAGCCTTTGTCTATACTCTTGCTAACCCACCCATAGACCGGGTTGGCTAAAGTAACAATTATTTCCTTGAATATGTGCTTGTGGACCATCCTCATTTGGATGCCGTTGGACTATTGTCAGAAATGCGGGCTTGCTGGGCCATTTAAACTGGGGCAAGTTCACACCTTATGACTATTAGGCCAAAAGCTTCTGAAATGTTGATGGGCCACTTTGTAAAAATTATCATGTCATGTTTGCATCATCTTTCTTTTATGCTTGTGTTTGGGAACATCGTTGTTTGGATCCATTTGGACCATTTATCATGGGATATGGGCTTGTTGGGCCATTTAAACTGGGACAAGAACACATCTTATGACGATTGGGCCAAAAGGCTTCTAAATAACAATGGGCCATTTTATGATTGTGTTCGGAATATATCATTTGGATTTAGTTGGGCTCTTTGCCATAAGACATGAACTCGTTGGGCCATTTAAACTGAGACGGGTTCACTCTTATGACAGTTGTCCCAAAGCTTCTAAAATGATAATAGGCCGATTTGTTTGGGAATTTTATTTGATTTAATATATGTTATATACTTCTTATGCACATCATGCATACATATACCTTGTTGACATCCTCTGTGTCTTAAAAAAGACACCATAGATACCGTTTGGGTTAGGGAAGGAACCAGACTCACTAAAAGAACAAGTATGAGTGAATCCGATAATGAGGTGTCCCGTATGAATCAGTTAGAGAACGATCTCGCCAAGATCACTGAACAGTTGCAGGCTTTGACTACTGCTATGGCTGGTATAGCTGGGTCTCGTGCCGGGGTTAATTCTGGGGATGTGAGGCAAGAGGAATCTCCGAACAGATTGGGGGATGATACCCCCGCTTTTGATGATGATATGGCAGAGTATGCAGCATGCAGAGTTACAGAAACTCTGGGATCAGGTTGAGTCGGTTACCCGCAAGATGAGGGGTAAGAATGAGGATCTGCTGGATTATGACACACTGACTTTTGAGGAACAGTTGCCGGCACAGTTCAAGATGCCTGATATGGGTAAGTTTAACGGGAATGGGGATCCAAGGGTGCATCTCCGACAGTTTGTATCAGTCATGAGTTCAGTTGGCTTATCTCAGAACCAAGTGCAGAAAATGTTCGGGATGTCGCTTGAAGGAGCTCTCGTGGTGTGGTACCACAGTTTAGAGAAGAAAGTGAAGGAAGATTGGAGGGAGTTAGCTGATGCTTTCCTGAAGCAGTATGTCACTGACCTAGAGATCGATCTATCACTCCGCGATCTGGAGAATGTTAAGCAGAAATCAGAGGAGAGTTTTAAGGAGTACGTGGACCGATGGAGGGGTCAGTTGTTGAAAATGCAGACTAGGCCCTCAGAGAATGACCAGATTAAAATGATCATCAAGGGCACCAAGCCCTCCATCTATGGGAAGCTGAGGAGGATGACCTCCATGATTACTGATTTTCGGCAGTTGAGGGAAAATGTCATGGACATTGAGGAAGAAGAGGCCGAGAATAGAAAATTCTATGGTCTGAACAGGAGGCCCATTGGGGGAACATCGGGAGCAAAGCCCGTTTCTGCTGAGATTGCCGCTATCCGGAACCGGCAGTTTTCTAACTTGGAAGGCCCCTGTCAAAAGTGCTAGAGAAACTGAAGAGGCAAGGACTTTTAAAGTCTTTAGAAGCCAAACCTATCCCAAACCCACCACCACCACATTTCAATCTCAATCTTTACTGTTATTTCCATAAGCAGAAGGGCCATGACACTGACAACTGTGCCCGACTGCGCCACGAGATCCAAGACCTCATTGACTCCAAAAAGATACCTCACCCCGAAACCGAACAATCAGACACAAACAGAAACCCCTTACCCAATTACCGAGCAGTACCCCCACCAATCTACATGATCAATTCTGGCCTCCCAGAAGACCTTGTCCCAAAATCCTTCCACCCTCAAGCCTTTTGCCTTGGAATCTGGGATAGTACTAGTGAAGATGAGGCAGAGCAGGGGAAAAGTTTTTGGCTTGATTTCTCTAGCAGTGATGAGGAAGAATAAGGGGAATGACGCGTAGCGGTCGCTTTTACAATGATATGGCGGAGAAGGGTAAGTGAGTTTTGACAGATGGTAGAGAAGTGGTTGAGACTGCAGAAAATACTGAGGGGGATATAGTGCTGAGGCAATTGAGGAAGACTATAGCACAAGTGAGTATCTGGGAACTGTTATGTGCATCCCGAGAGCATAGACAGGCCATGGTTGAGGCCTTGAGCAAAATTGTGGTACTAGAAGACGCTAACCCTGCAATGTTTGTTGGGTCAGTTCAGAAGGAAGCTTTGCAGATATCTTTTTCTGAGGATGATCTCCCGCCGAAGGGGAGGAATCATAATAGGCCTTTATTTATCAGGGCCGAAATGAGGGCAAGAAAACTTCATGTGTAATGGTGGATGACGGTTCGTCCATCAATGTGTGCCCGCTGAAAATTCTAGCAAAATTGGGTATGAAAGCAACAGACTTGGACCCCTCCAGTATGACTATTAAAGCTTATGATGACAGTAAAAGGGGAGTTGAGGGTACCTTTGTGGCTGTGGTCAAGGTAGGACCGATTGAAGATGAGGTTGAGTTCACAGTGCTGGACATCCCAGCCACTTTTGCCTTACTGTTGGGAAGGCCTTGATTTCAAAAACTTGGAGGCGTGCCTTCCACTTTGCATCAGATGATCAAGTTCCCGTATGAGGGAGAAGTTGTTACTATCCGGGCTGAGGTAGATAATGCCGTGGCTGCCTTGGAGATACAACCTTTCACAAGGTTTCAGGTGTCAGCTACTTTTGAGGAATGGGTGATCCTAGGGTGGCTAGGATTATGGAGAAAATGAAATTTGAACCAGGTGAAGGTTCAAAATTGCCAGATTTCAGAGGACAGACCACTCGGAAAGGTTTGGGGTATAAGTCTGATGAAGAAAAGCCAAAGGTCAAGAAAAAGGGCCTGAAACTGATGGAATGTTTTGTGAAAGCTTCAGGATATCAAGGGAGCCTGAACCTGTGGAAGTTAATGGAATTGTGGTACCCACCGGGATTTGAGATCTTCCAGGATTTGTTGGGTGAGAAGCCGCTGGTTAAAGAAGCTGTGGAAGCAGAGAATTGGGAAGAAGAATTGATGAAGTTGGAAAGCCTGACTCTGGGAGAGGAGAAAAGCCTGAGGAAGATCTGATTGCAGAGGAAGAAGTGTCTATAGAGGATGAAGACATTTATCTTCCTGATTTGTTTGAATGTACTTCCGCATTATCCAATAATAAAGACATTTCTTTTGCTTACTTGCCTGAGTCATTCAATTTGCTCGCACGAATCAAGCATATTTGATATCAGTTTAGCCAGAACTACTACTGCATTTAACTTGGGTACACTTGAGAACCCCAAGGAAATTCTGATCGCAAGTGAAGTAACCTCCGAAGAGAGGGAGAAACTAGAAGAAGTGTTGGTCAGATATGCCAAAGTGTTGCTTGGTCCTATGAGGACATGCCTGGGGTAGACAGAAACATTGCCCAGCACACGATACCAACTTATCCGAATATGAGGCCAATAAAATAGAAACTCCGACGGATGAGACCAGAATGGGCTGAGAAAGTCAGAGAGGAAGTTAAGAAACAGATAGATGTGGGGTTCCTGGAAGTAGTAAAATATCCAGAGTGGTTGGCTAATATAGTGCCGGTACCAGAAGAAAGATGGGAAGTCAGAATGTGCGTAGACTATAGAGATCTCAACAAGGCTTGTCCGAAAGATGATTTTCCTCTGCCGCATATAGATGTTCTGGTTGATAGTGCGCTTTAATCTGCTATGTATTCATTTGCAGATGGATTTTCAGGTTACAATCAGGTTCTCATGGCTGAGGAAGATAAACACAAGACTGCATTTGTTACCGAGTGGGGTACTTATTGTTACAAGGTTATGCCGTTTGGGCTTAAGAATGTGGGGGCTACCTATCAGCGGATGGCCACCACACTTTTCCACGACTTAATGCACAAAGAGATTGAGGTGTATGTGGATGACATGATGGTGAAATCAGAGACAAGAGTTGGGCATATTGAAGCACTGGAAAGGTTCCTTCAGAGAGTTGACAGATATAACCTGCGGCTAAATCCCAAGAAATGTGTGTGGGGTGACATCAGGAAATTGCTTGGTCATACAGTGGGAATGGGTGGAATAGAGGTAGACTCCGAGAAGATCAAGGCAATCACAGAAATGCCTGCACTGAAGACAGAAAAAGAAGTCAGAGCATTCTTTGGAAAGATTCAGTACATCAGTCGGTTCATCGCCAAGTTGACATCAATATGTGAGCCTATCTTCAAACTGTTGAGAAAAGATCAGCCAGTGAGATGGAATGAACGGTGTCAGACAGCCTTCGACAAGATCAGAGAGTACTTGGTAAAGCCTCCTGTATTGAAACCTCCAAGAGCCGGGCAGACCTTTGATATTGTATTTGGCTATAGAATCAGAAGCACTGGGGGCAATGATGGTACAGGCAGATGAGACAGGGGTAGAACATGCAGTTTATTATCTGAGTAAGAAGATGCTCCTGTATGAGGCTCGGTATCAAGAAGTTGAGAAGATCTGTCTTGCAGTGGTATGGGCTTCCAGAAAATTACGGCATTACTTCCAGTCATACAAGATCCAGGTAGTGGCAAAGGAGAATCCTCTGAAGTATCTTCATTCATTCGGTGCCTTCACTAGTGGGAAAGTTGGGCAGATGGTTGGTATTGCTGACAGAGTTTGACATTGAATATCTCACCTCCAAAGTGATCAAAGGGCGAGCAGTAGCGGAGTTTCTGGCAATGCAACCTGTTGAGGGGGATCAGTATAAGTTTGAATTTCCAGATGAAGAGATCCAAGCAATAACAGTTCAGAGATGGAAGATGTATTTCGACGGAGCAGTGAATTACAAGGGAGCTGGAATTGGAATTGTGATAGTGACCCCCGAAGGGGAGACTTTGCCTTTAGCTAAGAGGTTGACATTCAGAGTGACTAATAACATGGCCGAGTATGAAGCATGTGCTTTTGGTTTGACAGCATTGATAGCCTTGAAGGCCGGGAGTGTGGAAGTCTACGGAGATTCTATGTTGGTAGTCCAGCAGATGCGAGGAGAATGAGAATTGAAGAGAAGAACGGTTGAAACCTTACCTTTTTCACCTCAGAAAGTTGGCACAGGCTATCCCCGAGTGTAAGTTTCAGCACTTACCGAGAGAAGAGAATCAGATGGCATATGCATTGGCTACACTTGCAGCAACTTGGGAAAATCCAGAAAAGTTAGTATGAGACCGTTGATACTGACAATAGCGAGCAGACCTGTTTATGAGATAGAAAGAATTCTGGGAGTTGAGGTCGACGATGGAAAACCTTGGTATTATGACATCCAGAAGTATCTGGAATATGGTGAACTCCCGGAAGGAGCAGGCAGAAAAGACAGAATAGCCATTCAGAAGTTGGCTTCCCAGTATGTGATCTTAAAAAGGGAACTGTACAAAAGGCAAGCAAACGGCATTCAGTTGAAATGTTTGAGAAAAGAAGAAGCTCAGAAAGTGATGGAAGAGGTACATGCCGGGGTATGTGGTCCGCACATGAATGGGTTGAACTTGTCCCGCAAGATAGTGAGACATGGGTTTTATTGGTCGACTATGGAGACAGACTGCGCAAGGATGGTAAAGCACTGTCGCGACTGTAGGATACATGGCAATCTGAGTCATCTGCCGCATACAGAGTTGCACGGGCTGTCAGAGCCATGGCCGTTCTCAGCATGGGGGATTGACATGATCGGGGAAATTCGACCGAATGCATCTAATGGGCATCGCTTCATAGTAGTAGCAGTGGATTACTTCTCAAAATGGGTAGAAGCTGAGTCGTTCCGGAACGTTACAGCAAAACAGATGGCCAAGTTCATAACACGGAACCTCATTTGTCGGTATGGTATGCCGCACCACGTGGTCACGAATAATGGGGTACAGTTTCAAGGAGAGACAAAGGCAATGCTGCAAAGGTACGGGATAGGCCATCATAAGTCGTCACCTTACAGGCCACAAGTGAATGGGGCAGTTGAGGAGGCAGCCAACAAGACTGTAAAAACAATTCTGGCTAAGATGACAGAGAACTGCAGGGATTGGGCTGAGAGACTACCGTATGCCTTGTGGGGGTACAGAACGTCAGTCAGAACGGCAACGGGTGCAACACCTTACTCTTTAGTGTACGGGATGGAGGCGGTACTGCTGCGGTGGAAATGGAAATGCAGTCTATGAGGGTATTAGCAGAGACAGAGTTACCTGAGTCAGAATGGGCCGCACAGAGATTTGATCAGTTAGTACTTCTGGACGAGAAAAGGATAAGAGCCTTACATCACATGCAATTGTATCAGAAGAGACTGGCCCGGGCCTTCAAAAGAAAGTACGTCCCACAAGATCAGAAAGGGTGATTTGGTACTTAAGCAGTCGAGGCCGTCGACGACAGATCCGAGAGGGAAATTCAGGCCGAACTGGGAAGGACCTTACATCGTTCAGAAAGTCATGGGAAATGGAGCAGTGAAGTTGTCAGACCTCGAGGGAAATGAATTCACAGAACCAATCAATGTTGACAGGTTGAAGTTGTACTTTGCCTGAGAAGACTTGGTCGCCAGTGGAAGACCTAACCCAACGGAATAAGAAAACTCATGCATACATGCATACACGTAACCTATATTGCATATTTTTGTGTTTGTTCTGTTTTGTGTAAACAGGTGTTGAAGAAGGAAAAGAGCGAGCAGTAAGCCTCACATCATATCAGCTTGGGGGCGAAGCCCATATCGGCTGAGGAGCGAGGCTCCACATTGTGTCAGCTTGGGGGCGAAGCCCATATCGGCTGAGGAGCAAAGCTCCACATCATCATTTTCGGGATGCGTCCCAGGGCCGAGGCCCACATTTTGTCAAATGTATTGGGATGTGTCCCAGGGTCGAGGCCCCCGTTGTCGGTTGCAGCTATTGGGATGCGTCCCAAGATCGAGGTCCACTGCATCATCATTTTCGGGATGCGTCCCAGGTCGGGCCATATTTTGTCAGCGGTATTGGGATGTGTCTCAGGTCGAGGCCCCCATTGTCGGTTGCAGCTATTGGGATGCGTCCCAGGATCGAGGTCCACTGCATCATCATTTTTGGGATGCGTCCCAGGTCGAGGCCCATATTTTGTCAGCGGTATTGGGATGGTCCCAGGGTCGAGGCCCCGTGTCGGTTGCAGCTATTGGGATGCGTCCCAGGATCGAGGCCCACATCATCAGCAGTATCGAGATGCGTCTCAGGATCGAGGTCCATGCAGTATCAACTCAGCTCGAGACAGCTAGCTAGCCAGGTAAGTAAAAATGCATTGCATAGACTTTGATAGGACTGTCACTGTCACACACTGCACAAGCCCCATCAAAGTGGGGGCGACTGTAGGCATTGCATTTTTGCATGTGAAACCCGATGATGAGTCTCATTTGGAGGCATTACCTTTTGAGTCACGAAAGCCGCGGGAAACAGATATCGGAAGGGGAAATTCAGAATAAACAAGCTCACTGTCTTCGTTAGTGCTGTGTTCGTTACTTCGTTCGTACGGCAAACAGATTGCGGGCGTTCGTGTCGCGTTCGAGGAAGCGTTCGAACGGTGTCGGTAATTCTGGTTTTGCTGCTAGCCTCACACCCCAGCCCATTTAGCTCCCCAAAGCCCATAAAACACATCCCAAATAAAATAAATAAATATTAATTTAATCATTAAACATTAAATAAAATATTTAAAACATTTACCAAACTTAAACTAAAATCATGCCTAATTTAAATAATTTGAATATATTATATACTAAAACTAAAAAGAAGATATGCATAATTAAAATCAATCCTAACCAATTAAAACCAATCATATATTTGACTTCCTAATCTAATAAGATAATTACCAATCTAAAATATTTGTATTCCTAAACCAACACAAATTAAATATTACAACTTCCTAATTTAAAATATTTTGTCCCCCCTCAATCTTGTGTATACCTTTCTTGGAAATCCTAATTGAATACCAAATCCTTTCCTTGTGAGACAAGAAGAAAACCCTAGACATCTTCTATGTAAACAACCCCTAACCATAGCCATCCTCTCCTGGACACATATAATTCACACCCAACACTCTCTAATCTCTTACAATTCACGGCATTAGAACTATAACAAGTAAAGAATAATCCTCTTCATCTCACTCTCTCTTGGCTGAAAACCATACATCCACCATCCCCCCGCCTTAGTCGATTTACAACACCCCCTATCACCACCAAGAACACACCCCCCCATACAACCTTTACAACCACTGAAACCACTTAATAACACTCAAAACCATCCCCCTAAAGCACGCCTAAACAGCCCCTGAATCACCCTAAAACAACAGCCCAAATCCTCTTAAAACGGTCCCTAAAAAAACCTTAAAAACAGTAACATAAAAACTGCATAGATAATCTTAAAAATAATCACACACAACCGCACTAAGAATCCACGGAAACTTGGAACAGTTCATTGAAAACGTTAAAACAGGTGGCCCGAGCAGTGAGCAGCAAGACAGAGGCCGAACAGGAGCAGAACGGAGTTCGAACCGCAAGCAAAATAGCAAAGCAGTGAGCTAGGACGCTGAACCAGTGAACCAGAAAAGTTGCGGAGCTTTACCCCTTCCGATCTTCGCGAAACGCGAGTCCGAGAGACGGCTTAAAAGGTTAGACCTGAGGGTACTTTTCACACTCATCTTTATTTGATCTTTGTTATTTATTTGGATTGTATTTTATTTGTTTGTTAAATCTTTCTTGTGTATGATGTGTGTTGTGGGTATGGGATGAATGAGAAATGTGTTAACTCTCGCGGTATATCGGATGGAAACCCGGACATAAATTTCATAGCCGATTCTGAATGGACGGTAATATGATCTATACTCGGGACACAACTCCACGTACCGCTTGAGTAAACGGCACTATCTTTTGCCTTGTGTTGCTTTGGTTTGTTTATTTTTCGTCACTTGAATCCTATATGTTGTTTATTTATGCATGATTCAATCAAGCGCATGGGCTTAGTGAGTTAGTCCAAAGGTCCTCTATTTGAGAGACGAAGAGCCGAAAAGGCCATCTTTGTGACACTACTTCGCCGCGCCGGTTGATGTGTGTTCGGTTGGATGCAAGATACGTTCAATCGGGCATACTTAGTTTGATATTATTGACTTTATCTTTTTATGCATGGTTCAATCAAGCGCATGGGCTTAGTAAGTTGAATGAAAGATCCCTTATGAGGAGGGGTTAAAACCCTTTACCACGATACTTTGCCGCGCCGGTTGATGTGTGTTCGGATTGGATGTAAGATGTGTTCAATCGGGCATACTTGGTTGTGATATGATTGGCTCTATTTTTGTATGTGTGATATGACGCGCATGGGCTTAGTATATTGGTCCAAAGGTCCTCTCTTTGAGAGACCAAGAGCCCCAAAAGGCCACCTTTACGGCAGTACTTCGCCGCGCCCCTTTATTTTGTTGTTTATGTATTGCGTCCCATTTCATGCATCAGGTCTGTTCCCGTTTGAATGTGTTTACGAACGCAACTCGAACGCGTTAACAAACGCCATACGAACGTGAGCATTCTGTTTCATTTCCGTTCGAACGCGTTTACGAACGCTACACGAACGCGAACACACTGAACTGAGACATATTCATCACATGCCACGTATAATTGTTTCTTAGGTGATTTTTTATGGAACCACACATAGTCATTCTTATCTTTGTGCACATAATAATGAAAAGCATGTTTATTCCATTAGTTGTGTCGTTTGCCTTAGTCTTGATTTAACGCATTACGATTCATATGCATATGCCATGATGACTTTGGAGTATTATTTCTTGTGATATATCGGATGGAAACCCAGACATAAATTCCGTAGCCGATTCCGAATGGACGGTAATGCGGTCTGTACTTGGGATACAATTCCACGTATCACTTGGAAAAGTGCTCACATGTATGCTTGTGCGGATATTATGTATGCTTGTGTTTTCATGAGTATGATATGCTGAATGAAGTTGTATGTTCATTGTTACTTTGAGGTATTTTTAGGCATGTGTTATTAGATATGAGATATATGTGAAATGTATGTATGAGTGTTATTTTGTACCCATGAACATAGAAGCATGATATTCTTAGGAATACGTGTTACTTAAGCCTGATTAAATTATTATGTAAATCCTTTCATTACAAATGGCATAAGTAAGGGACCATTCTGAACCCAACGGTTTGAGGTCTTCCCTTGCGAGGGGTGAGTGCGGCCTTAAATCTCATTTTCCCGGTTCACACCGTGTGGCGACTCCATTATTCTCCGGTTTAGTCCCCCGTGGCTACTCCGTACTCCCGACCGGGCCGCGAGCCCGGGACAGCATGCGTCGCCCCAGATTTCTGTGTTCCCACAATGACATGACTGAGTATGAAGCATGCGCCTTTGGACTGACTGAGTTGATAACTTTGAAGGCTAAGAACGTCAAAGTTTACGGAGACTCGATGTTGGTAGTCGGATAGATGCAAGGAGAATGGGAATTGAAGGAAGAACGGTTGAAACCCTACCTATTCCACCTTAGGAATCTGGCACAGCCCTCCCTGAATGTAAATTTCAGCACTTGTCATGAGAATAAAATCAAATGGCCGACGCGTTAGCTACACTAGCCGCAACTTGGGAAATCCGGAGAAGTTGGTGATGAGACCTCTAGTGTTGACAACAACAAGCAGACCTATTTACGAGATAGAAAAGGTCTTAGAAGTATAAGTCGACAATGGAAACCCTTGTACTACGACATTCAGCGATACTTAGAACACGGGGAATTTCTGGAAGAAACAAACAGAAAGGACATGATAGCCATTCAGAAGTTGGCTTCTCAATATGTAAGTTTGAAGGGAGAACTATACAAGAGGCAAGGGAATGGCATTCAGCCGAAGTGTTTAAGAAATGAAGAGGCTCAGAAAGCAATGGAAGAAGTACACGCTGGAGTATGTGGACCGCACATGAACGGATTGAACTTGTCCCGCAAGATAGTGAGACAAGGTTTCTACTGATCGACCATGGAAGCTGACTATGCGAAGCTGATAAAACATTATCATGATTGTCAAGTGCACGGTAACTTGAACCATTTGCCTCACACAGAGTTGCACGGGCTATCGGAGCAGTGGCCTTTCTCAGCTTGGGGAATTGATATGATCGGGGAAATTCGACCGCACGCATCGAATGGCCATCGTTTCATAGTAGTGGCAGTAGACTACTTTTGAAAATGGGTGGAAGCCTAGTCATTTCGCAACGTCACAGTAAAACAGATGGTAAAGTTCATAACCCGGAACATCATTTGTCGATATGGGATGCCACATCACGTAGTAACAGACAACAAAGTCCAATTTTAAGGAGAAACGAAGGCAATGCTACAGAGGTACGGGATAGGACATCACAAGTCGTCACCTTATAGACCGCAAGAAAATGGGGCAGTCGAGGCAGCCAATAAGACAATAAAGAAGATGTTAGCCAAAATGACGGAGAACTACAAAGATTGGGCTGATAGGCTGCCGTACACTCTGTGGGGGTACACAAATTCTGTGAGAATAGCGACGGGAGCCACGCCTTACTCTCCGGTCTATGGCATGGAAGCAGTATGCCAGTAGAAGTTGAGATACAGTCCATGCGGGTATTAGCAGAAGCAAAGTTACCTGAACAAGAATGGGCCTCGCAGAGATTTGAACAGTTAGCATTACTGGATGAAAAGAGAATGAAGTCTCTGTGTCATATGCAGTTATACCAGAAAAGGTTGGCTCGAGCATTCAATAAGAAGGTGCGTCCTACTAAGATCAGAAATGGTGACCTGGTGCTTAAGACGTCGATCCCATCGACGACAGACCCGAGAGGGAAGTTCAAACCTAACTGGGAAGGACCCTATATAGTCCATAAAGTAATGGGAAATAGGGCAATGAGACTGTCAGATTTGGAAGGGAACGAGTTCACCGAGCCGATCAATGTAGACAGATTGAAGTAGTATTTTGCCTGAGGAAGAGAAGACCAAGCGATCACTAGGAAGACTGGCAGAAGACCTAACCCAACGGAATATGAAATTCATTCATGCATGCATGCATACATGTAACGTATTTGCATTTTTTATGTTTTGTTTTGTTTTGTATTCACATGTTTCAAAGAAGAAAATAAGAAAGCGGTAAATGTAAGCCAACCAGAATCAGCAACACATCAGTATCAGTTTCGGGAATGGATTGCAGGGTTGAGACCCATATCAGTATTAGTTTCGGGAATGGATCTCAGGGTTGATGCCCATATCAGTATCAGTTTCATGAATGGATCCCAGAGTTGAGGCCCATATCAGTATCAATTTCGGTAATGGATCCCAGGGTTGAGGCCCATATCAATATCAGTTTCAGGAATGGATCCCAGGGTTGAGGCTCATATCAGTATCAGTTTCGGGAATGGATCCCAAGGTTGAGGCCCATATCAGTATCAGTTTCGGGAATGGATCCCAGGGTTGAGGCCTGCATCAGTATCAGTTTCGGGGATGAGTCCCAGGGTTGAGGCCCACATTAGTGTCAGTTTCGGGGATGAGTCCCAGGGTTGAGGCCCGCATCAATATCAGTTACGGGGATGAGTCCCACGGTTGAGACCCACATCAATATCAGTTTCGGGAATGGATCCCAGGGGGCGAAGCCCGCATTATCAGCAGTTGAGAGGAAGAATTCCAGTGAAAAAAAAAACAGAGAAGCCTTTGATGACATTGTTTTGTGTAGGGTGAAACCTTAGAAAAAATAAGTGCGAGATTTACTCTCATCCGGTATTCTGAGTGGTTGATCTCGGCTAGACTCGCGAGCACTTGATTACGGGATCTTAGCAGTAGAAGCCTGAGTAGTCGACGAGATGACTAGTTGAAGATATGGCGGATCAGTGAATGACCATTTTCTTAGAGGTCCGTCCTGGTTTACTTGTGTTACGATATATGATATGGTTGGAAATGAAGATAAAATCTCTGAAGAAGAAAAATAAACCACATATAACCGATAATCGTGAAGTTATCCATGGGCAAGTAGTAGGACCACCATGAGGAGAAATGCTACCTTAACGGGTAGGTGTGTTGAAAAAAAAAAGAAAAAAAAAAAGAAAAAAAAAAGTTCAAAATGAAAGAAAGAAAAGAAAGAGACGAAAAAGAAGAAGAAGAGAACCATATCATGTTGAGTACGAGGAAGTAATTGCAGAGTATGATCCAGACATCTAGGTTGGTTAGACCCACTGATCCAATTCTCCAAGACAAAATCATTGAGTTGGCTTACTTAAGGATTAAGCTGCGAAAGAACCTTGGCACACACACACTTGGAGTCTAGTTCAGATCACTCAATCAGACGGTTGGATTTGAGTGTATCGAGTACTTTGAAGGTTCTCTGGTTTCGACACGAAGCATCCTTTGAGGACGAAAATATGTTTGGCTATCGGGATTATCTCGTGAGAGGCAGTATAGCATGTTGGCAAGTAACATCACATCAGGAGATCTACCTTGACCTAATGAAAGCATCAAAGAACAGAAAGATGAACCGAGACTGGGGGTGACCAGTCTACCATTTCTCATACAGCACGTTCTGGAATGAACAATCACATCAGCAATGCCTTAGGGATGAGGTTCAATATGCCGGGAATGACATTTCGAGAATAGAGCATGGGTCGAGGCCCACGTCAGTTTTGGGGATGAGTCATAGGGTCGAGACCCACATCAGTATCAGTTTTGGGGATAAGCCTCATGTCGAGGCCCACGTCAGTATCAATTTGGGAATGAGTCTTAGGGGCGAGGCCCACATCAGTATCAGTGTTGGGGATGAGTCCAAGAGTCGAGGCCCACATCAATATTAGTTTTGGGGATGCGTCCTAGGGACGAGGCCCACATCAGCAGCAGTTTTGGGATGCATCCCAGGGTCGAGCCCACATCAGCAGCAGTTTTTGGGATGCGTCCCAAGGTCGAGGCCCACATTGTCAGTGGTATTGAGATGCGTCCCAGGGTCGAGGCCCACGTTGTCAGCAGTTTTGGGATGCGTCCCAAGGTCGAGGCCCACGTTGTCAGCGATATTGGGATGCGTCCTAAGGTCGAGGCCCACGGTGTCAGCAGTTTTGGGATGCTTCCCAGGGTCGAGGCCCACAATATTGTCAATGGTATTGGAATGCGTCCCAGGGTTGAGGCCCACGTTGTCAACAGTTTTGGGAAACGTCCCAGGGTCGAGGCCCACATTGTCAGCGGTATTGGGATGCGTCCCAGGTCGAGGCCCACGTTGTCAACAGTTTTGGGATGCGTCCCAGGGTCGAGGCCCACATTGTCGGCGGTATTAGGATGCATC
>SKCR01028109.1:0-60286 GCA_019454045.1 Zanthoxylum bungeanum
TATATCAAGTCCAATAATTGCCCTTATTTGATCCACATTTCGTCCTAAATGATTTCATTGAGTCCCGATATTATTTTATCTGCAAAATAAACTAAAACACATCAAAACATTCATCAAACCCGAGAAACTAAACAAAATATTAAGTAAAAGGGGCGGTAAATATTGATATATTTTCCGCTCATCAAACACATCCAAATTAATTAAATACATATTAACACATGACAAAATTAAATAAAATCTAAAAATCATATACCAATTTAAAATAAAATCATGCCTAATTTAAATCAATCAAGTATATTATATTCCTAACTAACAAATTTCATGCCTAAACAAAACAAATTAAATATATAACCTTCCTAAACAAACCAAATTTTGTCTCCAATCAATCTTGTGTTTTCCTTACATAACACTAAATCATATCCTCCTTTAATGCACAAATCCCTTCCTTGTCAAGCAAGGATTCACCCATCCCCTTTGTCTATAAAAGAAACACATTGCTAAGACACTTCCTCTCTCTCCCTCACGCACCATAAGCCTCACGCTACACTTGCACCCTCACGCCACTAGCCACAGACCAAATAACCCACAAAGCCATAAACCTTACACGCGACATGCCCTTCCACTTACAGCCTCACGCCCATCACGCCACCTGCCAACCTCACTCAAAACTATCACGTTGCACACACAAACAAGGATACCTCACACTCCCTCTAACCTTATCCACGCCCAGCACGTAGCAGCCCATTAACACCCTCTGCCCAGCACGCAGCTTGCCCTTCACGCCCTCTCCACTCACAAGACCTCAGCTCATTCACACAATATTCACACAAGAAACAACACTCATTATCGTCCACATCACTACCAAAAAGCCTTGGACTGCCGCACATCACAAGCCCTAAATCTGTCCATATACCACCGAAAAATTGCACTATTTCACAGCCCAAAACAGTCACATTATTACCAAAAATCACACTAAAAAAAAAAGGCAGCCCAAACACCTTAAAACAACCCCTAAATCACCTAAAACAGTAACTAAAAACTGCACTTTTAATCCCTAAAACAGTAACTAAAAAACTGCACTTTAAAATTGGATATTTAATTAGTTATTATGTGTTTATTGATTTATTTATTGTCTTGCTTGGCAGAATGTATTTGTTGCTGGCACATATACAAGTGCGGCTGTTGTGACCAGGGCCGGTCCTCAATTTTTGGGTGTCCGGTGCGAAAGCTCAAAATGTGCCATTTTTCATTACGAAAACATATGTTTAAAAAAAATTAATATTTAAACGAGGAATGGAACCCAAGCGAAGCTGGGGGCTAGGCCCTCATGCCCAAATTATATTACTTGAGAAAATATATAAATGGGGGACATATTACCTAAAACCCGACAATAAAAAATATAATCATATACAACTATTCCTAACAAAGCTCCTTAAAATTTCAATAGTTAAGAAATTGTCTTCTAGCATTTTTTGAAACAAAATCATCAATTATATCATCATACTCAAAGTCTTCAATCTCATCATTTTCAATGCATAAGATTACTAATCCATTTAGTCTATCATGAGTCATAGTGGTCCGCTAGTAAGATTTTAATAATTTCAATTTATAAATTGTAAAAACAAATTTCAATTTAGTACCCCTTAATTTTTGGGCCCTGGACAGTCGCCCTTGTCGCTCCTGCCCAGGGCCGGCCCTAGTCGTGACTTGGGCAATGACCTACTTAATGAAGAATCAAAGAGCAAGAAGAAATCAGACTTAAAAATGGAAACAAAGATTTTGTAGATGAAGATGTTCAGAAACTGAAGTATCTTAAAGCTATAGTGAAAGTGTTTGCGCAATTTTTATGCGTGAAGAAAGAAGAGCGTGTAAGGTTCAAACCTCCTGAGACAAAGTCCCAGCAAGGGGTGTTTGATTAAGTGAATAAGCCTCCAAGGGGCACAAGCACACAAGTTACAGTCCTAAGATTACAATCTAAGAAATGAAAAATAAAAATATGCTCATTTGAGTCTTCATTTGATCGGGCTTTTCTCGCTTGGCATAGATAAGCTTTTATATTGAAGTTTGTTAACTGTTTTAAGATGTTCCGGTATCTTCTTGCAGTTGTTGGATCGTGCCTGTAACCGCTGAGTTGTGTGTTTCAACTGCTTGGTTGTGGAGGAAAGCTGTCCAACTGCCGTGATCGTGGAAATAACCGTATCAAGGGTTCTCGTCCTAAACGTAACCGCATCATGGGCTTTCGTCCTAACCGTTGGTCCGATCGCCCCATGCTCTTTATCGCCCTTTGGTCCATCGCCCTTTTTCCCTTCGCTCTTTCTTTAGTCTCAGGGCATTTTCGTTCTATGGTGGAGATTTTCGTCTGTTAACAGAAAGAGACAATGAGATTACAACCACCAGTTCCATTACTACTCCCAAGAGAAACAACTGGAAGTGCAACTTAGGTGAGTATGAAATACACTAACATGCATCAAATACAAAATTACATTCAAACCTTATTTTAGGGATTTTCCGCTAAGTGTCATACACCCTAAATCTAACCAATTTAGATCCTAATTAGCATGCATAAAGTCAAGAAAACATGATTAAACATTGATTCAATGAAGGCTAATCATATTAGGTGGCCTAGAATCAGACTCGCTCTGATACCATTTTGAAGGGGTTATTTAGGGGGTGAGTCCGGTAACGCAGCGGAAGCGGTGAAAATCCGATTTTCAGATTTCAAAATTTTTTCTCGGATTAATTAAATAAACATATTTATTTAATATTCCAATAATCAAATTATGAAAATAAATTCAATAAAACATTTTTAGGTGAATTTACCGAAATACCCTTGCTTTGTATTTTTGTCCGTTTTAGTCCGAAATTGATCCAATCAATTTTGAATAATTCTAAATCATTTCTAAGATGAACTTATGATGTTCAAAACATCAAAACACCAAAGCAACAAAATACCCAAATTCTACCACAAAGGCCGAATGCACCATTGGTGCCCAAATTGACCATTTGGTCATTTCATGCTTCAAAACTCATCCAAATGAAATCCAATCAACATGAAACTTTGCATGCATCATATACACACCCAAATTCTCAACATATATGAAAACCCCAAAATTTGGAATTAGTTAAAAACCCTAATTTTTCAATTTCTCAAATTGGACAAATTAGACCAAATACATTAAATCAATTACTTCAATCATCATTCTTCCATCCAATTCAAGTCTCAACACAATGAAACAACTCAAGATCAAATCTAGGTCATTTAAGAGTGGGTCAACAACTCTATATTAGCAACATGGTTTCATAAACCTTAAAAGAATGTTTACAACTACACTAGTTACAAACTTCCATCATCATACATGCTTTACACCTTCACCAAAACTTCCATCAACAAAAACCACAAAGAACAAAGAAGGAAATAACCTAAGGATATCATATATTGAAGTCTAGATCCTAAGGAACAATTTCCTTACTAATAGTAAGTTGGAAAAAACTTACTAAAATCAAGCTTTCCTTTGATCTTTCTTTCTTTCTCAAGCTTCCTTTAGGTTTCTTCAATGGTGTTTGTTTTGATAAAGTGTATTAGGTTAAGTGTATCATGAAATGAAAATCAATTTATATTTGTTTCATTTGGCCTTTGGCCGAAAATGACTAAGGCAAAAACAAGGAAATTAATTTCAATTTCATTTCAAATTCATTTGGTCAACTTGGACAAATATCTTATAAACAACTTTATTATATATTTATTTTGGTCAACAAATGCAACTAATGTCATTTACTTTAAATATCCTAACATAAGATATTTATATTTTAATTAATTTAACCATTTAACAATTAAATAATTAATTAATTAATCAAATACAAATATATTAAATATATGTATAATATTTACATTAAATATTAAAAACATATATTCATTTAGGAAATAAGTCAAATAACTCATTTTGACTATTAATTAATGTGTATTTAAATTAATCAAGTATTAAATGTAAATACACAATAATTAAGCAAATGACTATCTAGTCTCTTTAGCATGTATCTTGCGTTTAACCATTAAACGACTTTATAAATAATCAATATTATTTATTTATGTTGCTCTAGTGCTCAACGAGTATGTTTCATTATTGAGACTCTCTAGGTTCAGGTATATCCGTCACGAAATCAAATTTCGTGTCCATAATCTATCCACCCGTAGATTATGACGATCACAGATAATCTCGCTGAACCATACAGGTCGAGATCATGGCAAATGTATAATTCCTCCGTCACAGGTATCCGGATAAATCCCAGAGATATAGATGTAAATGTCAAATCTCTATCGGGATTATCCAGTCGACTATTCTATTAGCAATCTCAAAAAGAATGTTTAGAACTAGCTTCTAAACTTTACCACGGGCCCATGGTTTTATCTGATTGCTAATCATATGGACTACCTATGCTCTGATACACAGAACTGACGGATCCTATCTTGATACACATAGGACACCCTGAGGATCTGTCCACACCCAACGAACAGGCGGAGGTCTGATCTAAATAGATCGGTGACGTGACTGCCGTCTAAGTGTAGAAGATGTCTCATGTGCCCACAATGGCATCTCAAGTCTAAGAATCACAAGTGCTACTCAACCCAAGAAGATTCTTATTGACGCTGGTGTACCATCCATTAAGAATCTTCGGTGAGTCGTCCAGTGTTTATCCGCTATAACACCTACACGTCTATACTAGTCTCCAAGACTAATGGTTCATTGAGAAACCATTGGAATCATATATTCCAGTATACGACATGTACCGGTCTCAACGGGTTTACTATACTGACCAAGTAGTGTAAACCTTGACCAGGAACTGTCTGAGAATGACAACGTCATGATACTTCTCAATGTCTGTTGCGACGCTTTTGCAACTGTACCATGACTAATCATTCTAAGGTCATTACGTCTTTACCATACAAAAGAATAGATTATATTATAGAAACTGCATATATTATTACTAATAATAATGTTTTACAGAAGTATTTAACAAAATACAACCGGGAATTGGCGCTCTGAGCACCAACCCCTACAAAATCTCCCACTTGCTCTAGTGCCAATATCGATTGTATCTAATACCCATCGACTCCACGTGTTTATCGAACAACTTCGGAGGTATGGCCTTCGTCAGCGGGTCTACTACGTTGTCTTCACTCGGTACCTTGCACACGACAATATCCCCTCACGACACGATCTCTCGAATGATGTGGTACTTGCGTTCCTTTGCTTGCGCAATGGCTCCAGTATTATCACAGTATAACGGAATCGCATTCTCGATACTTGGGACAACTCCCAATTCTGTGATAAAGTTCTTTATCCACACAGCCTCTTTTGCGGCTTCAGAAGCTGCAATATATTCCGCCTCAGTGGTGGAATCAGCTGTCGATCCCTGTTTGGAACTCTTCCAACATACTGCACCTCCGTTAAGGGTAAAGACAAATCCAGATGTAGACTTTCTATCATCCGGATCCGATTGAAAATCGGAGTCTGTATACCCGTTAACCTGCAGTTCATTTCCTCCATATATTATCAACTTATCCTTAGTACCTTTAAGATACTTTAGGATATGTTTAATGGACATCCAATGGTTATTACCTGGATTGGACTGATATCTGCTAGTTACGCTAACATCGAAACTAATATCAGGCCTCGTACATAACATGGCATACATTATGCTACCCAAACACGAAGCATAAGGTTGGTTAGACATTCTAACCTTCTCATCTTCTGTTTGTGGACACATCTTCTTAGAAAGATGAATCCCATGTCTGACCGGTATGTTTGCTGTCTTACAGTTACCAAAACTATACCGTTCCAAGATCTTATCTATGTACGTTGATTGGGATAATCCAATCAGCCTCCTTTGTCTATCTCGATAGAGTTTTATCCCTAAAACATAGGAAGCTTCTCCCAGGTCCTTCATGGAGAAATTCTTACAGAGATATGCTTTAACGTTTTGCAACATACCTAAATCATTCCCAATGATTAGGATGTCATCAACATACATGACTAAAAATACGACCACGCTCCCACTGGCCTTCTGATACACATAGGATTCTTCCGAATTCTTAAGAAAACCAGACGATCTGATAATCTCGTCAAATCGAAGATTCCAACTTCGTGAAGCTTGTTTAAGTCCATAAATGGACTTCTTAAGCTTACAAACCATACCCGAGGTTTGGCTGGATGTGAAACCTTCCGGCTGTTCCATATAGATTTCTTCATCAAGAAACCCATTTAGAAAAGCCGTTTTGACATCCATTTGCCAAATCTCGTAGTCATGATACGCAGCTATAGAAAGCAAAATCCGGAAAGACTTAAGCATTGCTACTGGCGAAAAAGTTTCATCGTAGTCGACGCCAGGTCGCTGCGTGTAACCTTTTGCTACCAGTCGGGCCTTGTAAGTTTCAACCTTACCGTCAGGCCCGCGCTTCCTCTTGTAACCCATTTACAACCGATAGGAACAATTCCTTCGGGAAGCGGAATCAAGTCCCAAACTTGATTTTCATGCATTGAGTCTATCTCGGATTTCATGGCACTTTGCCATTTCACGGAGTCGATGTCCAACATCGATTCTCTATAGGTGAAAGGATCGGTCTCTTCAACTAAGAGAACATCCAGACTCTTTTCTTGTATCAAATACAAGCGTTCAGGAGGTCTAGATACTCTTTCCGACCTACGGAGTGTGTGTTGAAGGTCCTTCATCTACTTGAACTTCAGGTTCCTCCGTTGGTTCGTTGTTTTCAGGTTGGACTTCATCAAGTTCAACCCTTCTATGATTACTACATTCGATGCTCGGTATCATAGAACAGATATCCCCTCGTATTTGAGGGATATCTAACAAACCTAAACTTTTGCCCTCGAGGCGAAAGCTTACTTTGCTGAGTTACCCTGACATAGGCAGGACAACCCCAAACCTTAATATAATTAAGATTCGGTCTCCTACCGAACCATATCTCATACGGTGTCGTAGGAACAGCCTTTGAAGGAATCTTATTCAAAAGATGTGCGGCTGTTAAGACAGTAACCCCATAAGTAATAGGGCAAATCTGTGAAACTCAACATCGATCGGACCATATCCAATAAAGTCTGATTTCTCCTTTCAGATACACCATTGTGATGTGGTGTACCTGGAGGAGTATATTGAGCGAGAATCCCATTCTCCTTCATATAATCCATGAACTCACCACTCATATATTCACCGCCTCGATCTGATCGAAGGCATGTAATATATTTACCAGTCTGTTTTTCTACTTCATTACGGAACTCTTTGAACTTTTCAAAGGTTTCTGATTTATGTCGCATCAAATACACATAACCGTACCGTGACAAATCATCGGTAAAGGTAACGAAGTACGAATAACCACTGTGAGCAGTTTGACTTAGTGGACCACATACATCAGAATGTACGAGTTCCAGTAAGTTAACGGCACGGTGTCCAACACCAGAAAATGGGGCCTTGGTCATTTTACCCTAAATACAGGTTCACAAGTTGGATAGGATTCAATGGTGAGATCTGGTATCAAACCATTCCTAACCAACTGGGTAAGGCGTTTAACGCCAATGTGACCAAGTCTCATATGCCAAAGTTCAGTATTATTAATTTCAGGTAATCTACGTTTATTAACTCCAGTATTTAATATATCTTTAGAATTTTGCAATGTATAATGACCATGCTGATTTGGACAACTAAGGATCTGAATATTATTTCTATCATATAAATACAAAGAACTATTCTTAATATTCATACAAAAGCCTTCTGTATCAAGTACAAAAAGTGATATAATATTAGCGACACATCCTGGTACAAAATGACAGTCATTAAGCAAAAGTGTCCCATTCGGCAATGAGATCTCGCATACTCCCACTGCAACTGCATCCAAAGAGTCTCCACTCCCGAACCGCAATTGCATCTCCCCTGGCTTAAGCCTCATACTTTCCTTCAGCACCTGCAACGAATTGCAAATGTGAATGGGACAAGCAGAATCTAAAATCCAGCTGGATGTAACGGCTTCACAAGCCAAAGATAAATCAATAACTGGAAAAATAAAAGTACCTGATGTAGATGCTCTATCTCTCCTGATCTGAGCAATGTAATCTGGACAGTTTCTCTTCCAGTGCCCGACCTTACCGCAGTGGTGGCATTTGTCTTCAGAAGCCCTCTTGGGCTTGGCTATCTTCGCCTGCTGTTGAGGACCAACTGCCTTCCTCTTCTTCTTCCCCTTCTTGTTCTTTCCCTTGGATATTCCTTGGGAAGAAGCTGAAAGAGAAGTAGATCTAGGAGGGCGAGTTGGTAATCCCTTCCTAAGGTCCTCTTCTGCCGTGAGCAACATCCTATGCAGCTCATGGTAGGTGCAGACAGTCCCGTGCATGTTGAAGTACATCACAAACTGTCGGAATGAAGCTGGCAGAGAACCAAGAATGACACTCCTCCCGAGAATGTCATTCAGGATGAGATTATGTTGCCTCAATTGATCGATCAAATCGATCATTTGAAGAACATGTGGGCTAACACTTTGCCCCTCATCCAGACGCGCATGGAACAGTTCCATGGCGACCTTGTGAACAATAACTTGTTCCTGGTTCTCGAACGATTGTCTTAATCGCGTTATCATACTATAGGAATCTGATGTTCCATAGTATTGTTGCTTGAGTTTCGGAGAGAGCGAACTAAGGATGTATGATTTAACCCTTAAATCATCATTCTTCCAAGCTTCAAAAACTTGGCGTTCCTCCTCCGAAGCATCCTCACCCACTGCAAGGGGTAAAGGACCCTCAAGAACATAACCCAACTTTTCGGAATCGAGGACAATCCTCAAATCCAATTCCCAGTCTGTAAAGTTCTCAGCGCCTTTCAGTTTGTTCGCATCTAACATACGCGCAAACTGGTTTGTGGATTGACCCGCCATCGCAAATCTATCATATAGATCACGAAAAACGGTTAGCAGAAATAAAGCAGTTTCATATAATATCAAAAGCATAAACTAGATCATAGATTTTTAATCTAATATGTCCCTCCCACTAAATCATGCAATACTGTAATCCCAAAACAGAATACAAATATTTAATAATTAATTAAATATAAATAGTGAAAAGTGGATCCCGTGAATATTAAGGGTGAGCAAAATCGGTTTCGGTTCCGGTTCCGCATGGAACCGGAACCTACCCAAAAAAATTCGGTTCCGCACTAAGTGGAACCGGAACCTACCCAATTAAACAGGGTACCCTATTATTCGGTTCCAATCTGGTTCCGGTCCGGTTCCGGTCCGGTTCTGAATTACCCTATTTTAAAATATTGGTTGGGCATTTGCAGCACTCAAAACCTCAATACTGTTGGCAGAAATATATTATTCATTTTCAAAACAAACTTTTTTGTTCTCTGCTCTTCCAGAGCTAACCTCAGATTCAATCAAATGGCAGCACTACAACAAGCAGCAGATCATGTTCTGTTCGAAAGCAAATCTTTGCAATTACATCCATTCGGATCACTCACAGAATCATTCTCACACCATTTCTGTTTCTCAAAACGCTGCTTCTACTACTACACTTGTAATCTTTTCTTCTCTTTACTTAAATTAGTATTTAAATTTCACATTTTACTTTGTACAAATTTGAATCTCGGTGGGATAACTGGATAGTATTTAAAAAATGATTTTTTTCCAAAGCTGCAATTTCCAAAACTTGGAAATTCCATCCACATTCCCCTTCATAATCTGATTAGATACTCCCCAGTCCGAGGGCTTCCTTCTGCAGAGCCAATAGGGTAAAATGTTTGCTTTCCATTCAATGACCATGCATATAAAACCGGTTCCATGGTCCGGTTCCGGTTCCGATCATTTTGGAACCGGAACCTACCCGATATAAATAAAATCGGTTCCTTCATTTTTGGAACGGAACCTACCCGATTACAACCGGTTCCGGTTCCAAACCCGAAAATCGGTCCGGTTCGGGTGTAGACCCAGAACTGTTGCTCACCCCCTATTAGACACTGGTAGTCCTACTCATATTTTCAACTCCATGCAGGTCATGAGGGTTAAAAGAAGACTGAATAAGGCGAGATCCAGCTTATAGTTGGCAATGATTCTGAGCAAAGAATTATATTTATTGTTCGTTTTGGAATTTTCTTGAAAATGAATTATTGAGAGAAAGTGGGAATTGTAGAAAATATTGAACTCGATGAGTTTGATCCAACAGTAAGGAACCTGAGATAGAACCAGAGATCCAACTAGGTGAAGGATCTACAACACAAGTTCTATGTAAGTCGAATATTAATATCAAGGCCTCATTAGAGATTGTTTTAACATCTAATGTGAGCCTTGATGTTCTCCTCTGGGAGGAAACAGACCTGACTACGTATAAACATGCGATATTGGATATCGATTCGGGAAAATGGCAGGAAGCCATGAAATCCGAGATGGATTCTATGCATGACAATCAAGTCCGTGACTTAGTTGAACCTCCTGAAGGAATTAAACCTCTAGGTTGTAAATGGGTTTACAAAATAAAGCGAGGGCCCGATGGAAAGGTGGCAACCTTTAAGGCCCGATTGATAGCAAAAGGTTACACTTAACGTCCTGGGATTGACTATGAGGAAACTTTTTCACCAGTAGCCATGCTAAAATCCATTAGGATTCTTTTACCCATTGCTGCATATCACGACTATGAGATATAGCAGATGAATGTGAAAACCGCTTTTCTAAATGGATTCCCTGAGGAGGATATCTATATGGAACAACCAGAGAGTTTTATATCCAGTGAGACTTCAAACTTGGTTTGTAAGCTCCAAAAGTCAATTTATGGACTTAAACATGCATCCCGAAGCTAGAATCATTGTTTCGATGAGATAATTATATTATCTAGATTCATCAAGAACGAGGAAGAATCATGTGTTTATAAGAAAAGTTAGTGGGAGCATGATAGTGTTGGGATTTTTGGCCCGGGCGCAGCGAAAGCTCGCGATTCGGTTGAAATCGTAACTTTAAACTTTTAAAATTACCGAATAAATTATTCAATATACAATATGAATAATTCATTCATATTTTACCTAAACATATTTATTCGATATCAAATAATGACAAAATTAGTTAAAAAACATCGCGAAACTTTTACAAAAACATTTTTCCGCAAAATGGTATAAAATGCATTTTTGATCGAACCGACCACCCAATGCACATAAGGACTACCCAGGTCAGCCCCAACAGTACTAAGGCAGTCCATGGGCTACCGGAACAGTGAACAATTCACTGTTTGGGCAGCCGTCACCCGGTTGGCTCAAAAGTCACCTGTTTTTTGCCGTTTTCGTATATTTCAACTCCGAAACAGTTTCCGGGGATTATTCCAATACCTAAAACACATCCAATATATTTATATGACATATTTTTCATCACCATAAACCCAATTTTCCAGATATGATCCAGAAACCAAAAATATCAATATTTCATGTTTTAATCCAATTTTCTTATTAATCACATTAATCACAACACCAATCCAAGCCACCACCAATGAAGCACCCAAGAACAATTATGGGTATTAAAAGAGTGGTCATAACACTCTAGAATGGAAACATATCATCAAATGATCAAATTGAACCAATATTACAATAATATCATTCAATTCTATTTCACACATGCACCAAGCTTCAATTCCATCTTCCCAAATCAAAACACCTAAATTCTAAAGAAAAAAAGAAACCCTAGTAGAATCTCTCTAGATGCTCAAGAACAAGAAACATGCTTTCTAAGCTTAGGGATATTGAGGATTACCTTTAATTCTCTTAATTTCCTTAAGCTATTTCTTGATTTCTTCATTTCCTTCTTGAATCATCAAGCAAATTTGGAGAGGTTTTTGAAGATGAAATTCGGTCATGGTAAGCCAAAAAGAAGAAAAGGACAAATTTTCTCTTTTAAAATTACAATAACCGACTTTGGAGGGGTAATTTGGTCAATTTCCTAATTTAATTCAACTAAATAAAATCAAGCTTTATGTTAGCAAATCAAATTTGCACACCTTAAGCTTAATTAAAAACTGCCACATTTAACCATAATTAATAAACATTTTTCATAACAATTAACAAAAAGAATATCATTTTAATTATTCAAATATTCAACATTTAAATATCTAAATAATTAATTAATTTTAATTATTATTTATATATGTATTTTTATTTACATTAAATAACAAAATGCATATATTAATGGGCATGTGTCAAAGTCTCATTTGACAATTAATTAATATGTATCACACATGAATTATTAATTGACCAAAATTCCCTAAAGCATGTGTTTTTTCGTTTAACCGTTTAAACCATTCGAATTAACTCATTTAATCCGGAGAAGTATTATGAATAATCTGTCTTATTCATAGGGTGTGCCCAGTGCTCAATGAGTACACTTGATATTATGGGACTCTCTAATTTTAGGTTTATCCGTCACGAAATCCAATTTCGTGTCCATAATTCACCCACTCATCCATTATGACGACCACGTATAATCTCGCTAAACTATGCAACTTGAGGTCATTGCATACGTATAATCCCTCTGTCACAGGCTATCCATATTATACCTGGGATATAGATAAGAACGGTCAAATCTTTATGGTATAACATAGTTGACTTCAAATTTATGATCTTTAAATAATACTCAAAACTCACTTCCGAAGTTATACCACGGCCATGGATTTACTAGATCGCAAACACGTGTAGGATACATATGCCCTGTACACAGGACTGACAGATTCTATCTTGATACGCACTGGATATCATGAGCATAAGTCCCAATCTAACGAATAGGCGGAGGTCTGATCTAAGTAGATCGGTGACATGACTGCTATCAAAGTGTGGAGGATAACTTATATATCCATTGTGGTATCTCAAGTCAAATGACCGCTATGCTCGCTCAACTTGAGAAGATTCATATTGACGTTGGTGTACAATCTATTAGGAAATCTTTAGAGAGTCATTCAGTGTTTATCAAATAAATACCTACATGTCTATATGAGTCTCCCGAGACTCATGGTTCATTAGGATAAACCATCGGACCAAGTCACGATATACGAGATGTACTGATCTCAATGAATTTTACTAACCGACCCGTGTTAGTAAATCTTGACCAAGAAATTTATTTAAGGATATACTACTTATAGTGACGCTTCCCAATGTCAATTACAAACTACGTTGTAAATGCGCACTACATTGTAAATCCTAGGGTCTTTGTCTAATATACATGTATCACTGAATCAGATTTTAGTTTCAATCTAATCATAATTAGATATCTAATCGTAATTAGTTCGAATATGTATATAAAAGACAAGAGGTGCTACCATTAGATAAGTAATATTATGGAAAAAAAAAAGAATTGTTCGTATTCATGAATCAGACAAAATACGATCCGGATTAGCACTCCGAGCATCAAGTCTAACAGATAGATTTCCTCATTTTGTATGTAGATGACATCATTATCATTGGAAATGATATAGGTTGATGCAAAGTGTGAAAGCATACCTTTGTAAGAACTTCTCAATGAAAGAATGGATGAGATGACTGGATGAAACTTCTTATATACTAGGTATAAAGGCTCTACCGAGATAGAGTTAGGAAGCTTATAGGGTTGTCGCAATCAACGTACATAGATAAGAGGTTTAGAAATGTACATTTTTACCAACTGCAAGACAGCAAATGTACCTTTCCGATACGGCATACATCTTTCGAAGAAAATGACACTAACTTGTCATATGTTTCTTGTATTAGAAGCATAATGTATGTTATCCTATGTACAAGACCTGACATCAGTTTCATCGTCAATGTGACTAGCCGATATCAATCTGATCCAGGTAATGATCATTGGACACCCGTGAACATATCCCAAAATATCTTAAGGGTAACGGGGATAAGTTTCTGATATATGAAGAAGATGAAGAAGATGTGCTACAAGTTAAGGGTTATACAGACTCCAACTTCCAGGGAGATCTAGATGATATAAAATCTACATCATGATACATATTTACCCTTAACGGCGGTGCGGTTTAGTTGGTTAGTTGGCGATGTTCAAAGTAAGGCTCAACAATGAATTCTACCACTGAGGCAGAAAATTTATAGCGGCTTCAGAAGCTGCTAAGGAAGCTGTTTGGATTAGAATTTCATCACAGAACTTGGCGTTGTGCCTAATATTATGGATTCAATCTCATTGTACTGTGATAATAACAGAGCATTGCGTAGGCTAAGGAGCCAATGGCACATTCCAAATCTAAGCATGTGGAAGGAAATACCGTGTAATTAGAGAAATATTGAACGAAAAAAATATTGGTCTTAAAAGTTCAAGGACTAGACAACATAGTAGATCTGCTTACAAAGGCTTTACCTCCTAAGTTATTCGATAAACATGTAGAGGAGATGGGACTGCGATACCTTCCAAAGTGGCACTAAGCAAGTAGATGTTTGTTGGAGTTGGTGCTTAGAGCGTCAATCCGAATAATATATTGTACTTTTTATTATTTATTAATAAAATAACTACATTTTCATTTCATACATTATTAATGGTATTGTCATTATGCATATTATATTGATGTATAAATATGCTAAGAAAGACATTGACCTTAGAATAGTCATGTAGTAATACTAGACAATGGGCGACAGTGGGATAAGTATTACTATTGTAAACTATTCTTAAAGTAAATATTTCTAATCGTTGGTTTTGGAATACGGTCGAATTACTATAACTTAGAAGACTAGCACATGTCGTATATTGGAATTGGAGTTCCAATGGTTTAACCCGATGTACTATGAGTTTTGAAAACTCGTATAGACGTGAGGGTATTGGTTGGACAGAATATTGAATGACTCACAGGTGATTTCTGAAAGTACACACCATCGTCAATAGGAATCTCCTCGAGTCGAGTAGCATATGTAATCCTTGGACTATAGGATAACATTGATTTTGTGTAAGATCTTCCACACTTTGATGCCATGTATGTCAGAAACCTTTCATGGTATGACCTCTAGATGTTCGTTGGGTGTGGACCGATGCACTCGTTAATCTAGTGCAAATCAAGATAGGATCTGTCGGCCCGTATGTGTACCATAAGGGGTTTAGGCATCCGTGAATTCACGATTCTTAGGACTTTGGCCAAAGCCGATCACCTAGGGTGGATCGCATCAGTTGTAAATAATCATGGACATGTCGACATGAGATGTGCACTTCAGAAACTTGACGGTATATTCTATGTTTCCTAAGCACAACTCGGATAGCCTACGACGAAGGGATTGATAAACATATGTGATGACCTCGACTTGTATAGTTCAGAAAGGTTGGTCGTGTTCTTCGTGAATTCGGAGGTGGACAAATTGCGTACATATTAGCTAGGCTTATATGACGAACATGTCTGAACTTATAGAGTCCCAATATGAAGTATGCTTATTGAGAACTTGGGTAGCCGATTAATTTTGATAAAAGATAATATTCAATATTATAATTATTAAGTAAGATAATCAAGTGTTACTGGATAACATTGATTATTTACTTTGACCTAATTGGATTAATTCAATAATTACACAAGGGCTTAATTGTAAATTCATAAATATCTCTACCATTTGAGGATATTTTGGTAATTCCAAATATGTAATTATAGGTTTTTTTGGCTTGATTTAATTGGATTAAATCAAAATGGAAGACATGTAACTAATCCATAAATTAAGCTTTTTCTTGATTTAATTTGATTAAATCAAAGTGGTAGACAAATGTGATTAGTCACACCTAACTATACATATTTGGACAAATGAGATTAAGCCCATAAAAAAGTTGATTACAACTTTTATTAATTAAAAATTGTCTAAGTTTTGCTATAAATAGCAAGCTTGAGGAAAGTTTTAATTAAGCTAGAGAAAACTAAATACAAGAAAATTCTTGGAGAAATTAGCCTAAGTTAGAGAAGTGTTTAGAGAGCTTTGTGAGATCTCTACAACATTTCATCTAGGAAAAAATCAAGATTTGATCTTAGAGTGAAGCTTGCTAGCATTGGAATCAAGATTGGATCTTGGAGTCAAGCTTGCAAACCTTGGAAGTTCTCCAACCATTTTAACAAAGAGAAGAAGATTGAATTTTTGAATCAAACTTACTAGGTAAGTTTGTGTTGGACAATTATGACACATAGCGTCACTATTTATACAGATCATGGTGTTGTTGTACAAATTAACTGTGTGACAAAAGAGATTGCACTCTTATCATTTATGATTAGATCACCTAGATATATAAATGATGAGAGGTCCTTGTGATTTGTTCCTGGACGGAGAATGATATGAGACAGTATCAGTCCACGAAGGATAAATCATTAATATCCCTAGTTAGAGTATTATCGAGATTGGACATCGATAAATACGTAAAAGACTAGTATTACACTTGTGCGCGTTGTGAGGGCACAACGACATAGTTCTCATATATTTGGGTATAGGATACTCATGCAAGTGTAATAGGAGGTTGTGTTTTACCGATGGTACGGGAAACAGCTTCGCTCTGGATAAGACCCCCTCGGAATTCCATTGGTAGTATGACTATGTGTCAATGGAAGTCCGAAATCAGGGTAGGTGTATTTGGTCTTAACCTGAGACTTGCACCGCTAATACATACGACAATCAATATACTTTGGTTGAGGTCGTCCAGGGTTTTAACCGGTTTCTGTGTATGCCAATTCTGGGTATATCGAGAATCGTAGTGTGTTGGGTGTGATGTCAAGACGAAATGTCACTCCAGTCATTTGGAGATGATGGTCACGTAGGATACGGGACTGGTTCTCTTAATACTGTGCAGCTATCGAGATATTATGACTAGGTCATGTATATCTGATTATAGAGACTAGTCGCCAGACATCCGACATGTGATTCGTACGGGGCAGACACAATTCCAGCCCCAGGCCTAGCACGTGATCATCCGATACTGGACAGAAATACGCAATACTACGGTATACTACGCTTGATACAGATATTTTATTCCTGTAAGGATGTTTCCGGAGAATTGGGTAGGCATGGCGATTTGCTAGAGGCCAACCTTGTCTTGTAATTCGGTATAAACGTAGTACGAAGTACTTACGTGTTCGGATAGTCCGACGACCGAATTTACTGCCAACATATCCGGGGATCTCATGGGTCGCTTCCCAAAGATTCACCGATGACGTATAACTCGCACTCTAAATTAATCTGGGATTAATTAGAAGAGAGAGAAAATTAATCTGGGATTAATTGCGGAGATATTTTAGCTGGGATAAAATATCATTAAAGAGAGATAACGGTTAATTTGGAATTAATCGAGAAATTAATATATTTGATATATTAAACGAAATTGGATTTCGACGCGGAATTAAAATAAGATTTTAATTCAGGCGAACGAATTAATTTCGAATTAATTCGTTAGCGACGTGAATAGTGATTTCGCTAGGCGTAATCATTTAATTACGACGCAACGGAAAATTCGTTAATTTAGAATTAGCGAACCCGAGCCCGAGCCCGAGATGATTTGCGAGCGCATTCGCATTTCGAATTCGAGTGTGGCACGTCAAATCAAGCGTCAAATCACTAGTCGCATCAAGCGTCAAATCACTTGTCACTTTGAGTGATGTGACTTGACAAGTTGATGGATTGAAGTGATGTGAGTGGTTGGGCTTTAATTGTTTGACTTTTGAAAGCCAAATGCACATGAAATGAAATGCATATTCAAATGTGTGTATAAGATACACAAATTTGGAATACATTTCACATCTCTCTCTCTCCATTTCTTTTTCTTTCTCACGCCCATGGAGGCAAAATGCTCACTGCATTTTCATCAAAATTCCGTGAGTTTGGGAGGCTTGGAGTGGGATTTTGTGGCAAAATCTCAAGTGCTAGCACACTTACGAGACATACGAAGGTGATAGGGAAGCTCACCCATGAGCCGGGAACCATTCGACGAAGCTTGGAGCTTGACGAAGGACCAAAACCGAGCCAAACCAGTGAGCTTGGACTGCACACTGCCGAACCAGTGAAGGAGGACAGCAGTTCGTTTTTGTTGCCTCGTTTTCCTCCGCGTCGCTCAACCGATTGATGTGAGTATTCCGCGACTTCGTCGATGTATTCGCACTTCATTTTCATGCTTGTTTATGATCTTGGGACCTTAGAATTGCCAACAATGGCATCATGAGCTAAAGGTTGAGCAATGAAATTGGTTAGGGTTAAAATTTTGGGTAAAATTGTATTTGAGCATGTTTAATGAAATTGGATGAATTAGTATGCTTAGATATGTTTTAATTTGAGATTGATTGGATCAATTTGATCAAATTTGGTTTGGAACAAATTTGCCCCAAAAATTTGGCATGGCCGAATTTTATGCCCTATTTTAATGTCTTGGGATTTTGATTTTTTGATTCATTGGATGAGTTAGAAATGTCTTGGGAATATTGATTTGTGTTGAATTGAATTTAATTGGATTGAATTTGATTTGGACAAAATAATTTCCCCTTAGCCGAGACATGATGAGCATGTAATGGGTTTGATTTTAATCAATTTGTGTTGGACACTAATTGATGTAGATGAGCATGATTAATTAGCCTAATTTGTGTTTTGGAAATAATGATTTGGGTGATTAATTATGTTAATGCACTTTGGTTAATTAAATGTGAAATTGGAATTTTTTGTGTTTAATTAATTGGCCTTAAAATTGGATTTGGGCTTTTGTGTTGTAATTGGGCTTGTTGGACTTTGTTGTACAAAGTAGGGTTTAGGAAAAATTGGTTGGATCCAATTAGGCCCAAAACCGCTTCCATAAAGCCCAAATGCGACTTAATGGACCTTTAAAGTTTAATTGGGCCTAATGGGCCAAGATTGATTTCTAGGCTTATGGGGTAACTCCCGATTGGATTTTGGTTATCGGTTTGACCTGAATTGACCAAAAGTCCACGTCTTAAGAATTAATTAAAAGCCCATTGGACTTTAATTAAATTGACGTTGGACGTTAATCGGGCTTTGAGACCAGTAACGATTAAATTTGGAATTTAAATCGTAAAAAGTTCATTATTAAAGTGTAGTATTTAATTTGAAATTAAATAGTGAATTAGAATTGAATGCATATATTAATTGGATTTAATGATGTAGTTTAATTTAATTCGAGAATTCGTACTTTAAGTACTTATTCGCAAAACGAGTTTGACTCGAACAAAATCAAATCATTGTTTGAACATTGGATGATCACTAATTATCAGATTAATTAATTTGATTAGATTGATTGATAACATGCTTGTGTGAATACATGGTTGCGATGCATGAATAATGTATATCGGATGGATATTATATGGGTGAGACAATTTTTAAAATTGTTGTAATAAATTTGATTTATTAATTGGACCTGCGTGTCCAGCCCTATCACCTCCATACTCTTTGTATTCTCTTCTCACCTATTCCCCTCAATGTAAATGAAGTTTTTTTAGAAGTGTAGTGTAACGAGTATAAGAAATAGTTGTGCTAGCGGGAGAGAGAAAGAGAGATTTGATCTAGGATCAGTGTAAAGTATCCATCCGAATATCATTATTATTTTATTCATATGCGCTTTATTATGTGTTTAGAATGCATGTTTAAGGGTGTATGATGATGAGACCTTAACAAAGATAATAAATTGGTTGCCAATTTGCACGCGAAAAACCCTCACAAATATTAAGCGTTTTTCCTTCCATTGAGTGATTCTTACTCAAGATCCAAGACGGCATTGGTTTGTTGGCCAAAGTCAAGGCCTTTTTCCGTCGAGGATGTGTTTGAATCACGAAGGCTTTGTTCCATATCAGTGTCTTGTCCAAGTTGTGGTTTGTTGGCCAAAGTCAAGACCACTTCTTGTCCACCGACATTGATTACGAAGCTTTCCATGGTCAATAGGTCGCGCTTGACTGGGATCACTAAGTTTGTTGTGCCAAAGCCAAGGCTTAGTTGATTCAGAGGAAAAAGGTTAGGTAATACATTGGATGTATTGGCATATATAAGATTTATGTTTCGGACTTGGATGTCCCCCTACCGGATCTAGGAATTGGATTGGATCCAATCGATCTTAGAGATCTACCTAGTTAATTATCATACAATTTGTTGGCCAAAGTCAAGATTGTGTGATATTTAACGGGATCCTAGCCCACTAGGAAACACGGTTTCCCGAGTACTCGAGAGAGGGTTAGAGGCTCGCCGAAAAATAGTGGGAGGCAAGAATTGAATTTGCAATATTCATTTAATTACTTGCCATACGCGCTCAATCACAAATTATTTCGTCGTTAGATTAAATGTTAGTTGGACTAATATTTAAATTGTTGTTTTAATTAACAGTTGGACTGTATTAAAGTTGATTATATAATTGGATTATAGCAATCAATATATTTGAATTAATTAATTTCAATTTACAGTTGATTTTATAATTGGATTATAGTAATCAATGTAATTGAGGTTAATTGATTTAAATTATATTTGATTGTATAGTTGGACTATAATAATCAATATAATACAAAGTACCACAAATCGTTGATTAAATAGTTGGACTATTAAAATCAAGATAATATTGAAAGATTGGCATTTAAAACATAATCCTGGGGAAAATGTATTTAAATGGTTTAATTTTCAAATTGGGAATAAATTTCAGGATGGTCCTGGAAACTAATAAGTTACTTTATTTGATAAAATAACGTATTAAGCCTAAGATCAGAGTTAAGCAAATAAGTAGAGCATAATCTTTGGAAGATTTATGTGATGATAACTTAGTGCTTAATCCATTAAGCTTGTCGCAGTAGACTCCTTAATTTCTGAATCAGAACTAAAGATTAGATCCTTAAAGTATGATACAGAAATTAAAGGATCTTCATAAATCTATACTTAGATTTTAGAAGTACTAATATTGCAATAGTAAACTCTTGGAGAGTTAATGACTGTTCTCAAGGAGATAAAGTCAAAATTTGCAAATTAGGCAAGTAGCGCAGGTCACACCTTACTTCGATGTTCTAGATGGCCAAGGCTTGGCCAAAGGCTTCTGGAGTGTTGAAACAGGCAAAGGCAACATCATTATAATCTTCTGGGAAGATAAAGGACATATCCAAAAATTTCTGCCTAAAATGTGGCAAACGGGATCACGGAAGCGTGACTGCCGTTTGGACAAAGCAGACATGAAGGAATTGAAGACGAGCAAGGCTCTGACTTCAAATATGTTTGTCAAGATTATGTTCACTACTAGTATTAAAATTGGATTTTAGATTCTTAGTGTGGTACATAAATATGTATTGATGTTCAGAATCTGCTGTGAGCAGGGTACTGACTTCAGTTGAGATTTAATCTGCGAATAGAAACGGGACGACTGTCGTTATTTTAATCGTAGATACCTAAGTTTAGGAACTGCCTTCTGGTGTGTACCTAAGTTTGGAAAATGTTATAATGTAACTAGTTGACTAGATACATTATCTTTATATCAGTGTTTAACCCGCTGCGGGTGAACCTTTATATTCTAGAACACTAAAGTGTTTTTTTATTAAGATGGATATTGAGATAAACACATTAGATATGAATAACAGAATTTATATTTTAAATATAAATAAATCTCAAATATATATTATGACAAACAAATAGCTCAAACTGATTTGATCAGTTAATAAACTTAAATGTGGCATTGTTTTCTGGGACACAATCAAACAAGACTCGTATATCCACACTTTTGAAGAGAGTGGGTACTCGGACTAATTTGATCCCAATCAAATAAAGTCTACGAATCTAGTTTATTGGGCAAAGTGCCTAAAACACTATTTACTTGGTAAAAGTGTAAATGCCACTGATCTGTTAGCCCTAGTTCATAGTGAAGCAAGTGGGCCCATATCTAGCTAGGATAGAGGTGGAGATGAATATTTCGTGACCTATACGGATGTGGCATCGCGTTGTGGTTATGTGTTTCTTTTGAAGAACGGAAATCAGAAACTTTTAAGTTTCGACACGAAATAGACAAACAGATCGGCTATAGTATTATACCGTCACGGTAAGACCGTAATGGAAAATACTTAAGCAATAAGTTTCTAATATACTTGAAAGAGTACAATATTCTTTCAATGAGGACTCCTCCCGGAACACGTCAGTTTGACGGTGTATCCGAAATGAGAGACCGAATTTTGTTGGACATGATAAGGTTAATCAAGAGTCGGTCTGAGCTACCATTTCCTTCAACGGATACGCAAAACAGTGAAGAACTTATTTTGAATAAGGTTCCAGTAAAAATCTGTTTGACATACATCATATTAGATATTAACGGGAAAGAAACCCGGTTTCACATTCCTGAAGATTTGGGTATACTGGGCATACGTTTGGGTGATACCAAACTAAAACCCAAATTGGATAAGTGCCAATTGTAGGTTATCCTAGGGATACCAAAGTATTGTACTTATACAACTCACTGAGAAGAATTAGAATGTTGCTCACCATGCGGTTTTCCTGAGAGGAATACCGATATGCAGTGGTAAGTGGGAGGATAGTAAAACTCGATGAAAATCGGAGTAATATTATTCCAGTCATCGAATCCTAATAGAACACAAAATAGTTCATCAAGGATAAAACTATAACATTAATCTTCGAATACACAAGAACCGCGTATGTCGGAAAGAGTCAGAAAACAACCTGGGGAATGGGTTTCTGATCTCACCTCATAAAGATTTCTATCTTTTGAGGTATACCAACTGACTACGTATGAGGAAGTGATACAAGGTATCGAATCCATATTATGGCAAAGTACCATGAGTCCGAAATGGATAATGCTTGCTAAAACTGCATGTTCATTTATGAAATATGACAGCTTAACAGGAAAATCGCTTTCCAGAAAAGGAAACCTTTGGAGGATGTTTACAACATCCTGTCGGTTTTGTCGTACCAAAACTAGCAAACGAGGTTGCGGGTTATTCGATCCATGTTTGGATTGAAGCAAACATAGGTTCTTGGAATTATCGTTTTGATGTAATCATAATGGAGTATGATTTAATTCAAAACAAAAGGATTCTTGTGTATATAAGAAGGTTAGTGGGAGCGCACTGACAGTGGCTGTCCTAAATAATAATGATAATATGTCATTTCTTGGAAATGATATTCCTATAAAAACTATCAGTGAAAGCTTGGCTTTCGAGAAAACTCTCCGAGAAATCGTACATTGAAAAATGTACGCGACCTGGTGTCTCATACGCTTTGAGCATATGGATTCACAAACAGGCCAATCCAAGTGATAGTCACTGGATTGATGTTAAGAACATCAATTAGTATCTTAGAGAACTAAGGATGATGTCTTAGTCTATGGAGAAGGAAAACTTGAAGTGACTGGGGTCACTGTAGCAAGTTTCCTAAACCGATAAAACGACTATAAGTCGCAAACGGTACTATACAGTTTGAATAACGGTACAGTGAGCTGGAAATCTTCCAAGCAAGATTCTGTTACCGAATAAACAACAAATGCAGGTTATTGCTGCAGCTGAAGCAGCAATAGAAGCCTTCTGTGGTCGGTAAATATCTAATTAGATTAGATATAATTATGTTAGCAGCTAAGCTAGGCTTGAGCACAGGCTAAAGAATTAATGGTCTCATCAACGATTCAGAATATACTTCGATATTCATCTGATTCGTTCGGATCATACATCGTGGCAATGTAATGATCGAATAAATCGCATCAGACGATAATCATGTAAATCCACTGACGAAAACCTTTTCTCAGCAATTTGAACCAATCGTACATAGTTCGGGTGTCAAGCACTCGAGTGACTGGCTATAGGCCAAGTGGGAGATTGTTGGACAATTATGACCCATAGCGTCACTATTTGTACAGATCATGGTGTTGTTGTACAAATTAACTATGTGACAAAGGAGATTGCATTCTTATCATTTATGATTAGATCACCTAGATATATAAATGATGAGAGGTCCTTATGATTTTTTCCTGGACGGAGAATGATATGAGACAGTATCAGTCCACGAAGGATAAATCATTAAATATCCTTAGTCAGAGTATTATCGAGATTGGACATCGATAAATACGTAAAAGACTAGTATTACACTTGTGCGCGTTGTAAGGGCACAACGGCATAGTTCTCATATATTTGGGTATAGGATACTCATGCAAGTGTAATAGGAGGTTGTGTTTTACCGATGGTACGGGAAACAGCTTCGCTCTGGATAAGACCCCCTCGGAATTCCATTGGTAGTATGATTATGTGTCTATGGAAGTCCGAAATCAGGGTAGGTGTATTTGGTCTTAACCTGAGACTTGCACCGCTAATACATACGACAATAAATATACTTTTGTTGAGGTCGTCCAGGGCTTTAACCGGTTTCTGTGTACGCCGATTCTGGGTATATCGAGAATCGTAGTGTGTTGGGTGTGATGTCAAGACGGAAGTGTCACTCAAGTCATTTGGAGATGATGGTCATGTAGGATACGGGACTGGTTCTCTTAAATGCTGCGCAGCTATCGGGATATTATGACTAGGTCATGTATATCCGATTATAGAGACTAGTCTTCAGACATCCGACATGTGCTTCGTACGGGGCAGACACAATTTCAGCCCCAGGCCTAGCACATGATCATCCGATACTGGACAGAAATACGCAATACTACGTTATACTACGCTTGATATAGATCCTTTATTCCTGGAAGGATGTTTCCGGAGAATTTGGTAGGCATGGCGCTTTGCTAGAGGCCAACCTTGTCTTGTAATTCGGTATAAACGTAGTACGAGGTACTAACGTGTTCGGATAGTCCGACGACCGAATTTACTGCCAACATATCCGGGGATCTCATGGGTCGCTTCCCAAAGATTCACCGATGACGTATAACTCGCACTCTAAATTAATCTGGGATTAATTAGAAGAGAGAGAAAATTAATCTGGGATTAATTGCGGAGATATTTTAGCTGGGATAAAATATCATTAAAGAGAGATAACGGTTAATTTGGAATTAATCGAGAAATTAATATATTGATATATTAAACGAAATTGGATTTCGACGCGGAATTAAAATAAGATTTTAATTCAGGCGAACGAATTAATTTAGAATTAATTCGTTAGCGACGTGAATAGTGATTTCGCTAGGCGTAATCATTTAATTACGACGCAACGGAAAATTCGTTAATTTAGAATTAGCGAACCCGAGCCCGAGATGATTTACGAGCGCATTCGCATTTCGAATTCGAGTGCGGCACGTCAAATCAAGCGTCAAATCACTAGTCGCATCAAGCGTCAAATCACTTGTCACTTTGAGTGATGTGACTTGACAAGTTGATGGATTGAAGTGATGTGAGTGGTTGGGCTTTAATTGTTTGACCTTTGAAAGCCAAATGCACATGAAATGAAATGCATATTCAAATGTGTGTATAAGATACACAAATTTGGAATACATTTCACATCTCTCTCTCTCTCCATTTCTTTTTCTTTCTCACGCCCATGGAGGCAAAATGCTCACTGTATTTTCATCAAAATGCCGTGAGTTTGGGAGGCTTGGAGTGGGATTTTGTGGCAAAATCTCAAGTGCTAGCACACTTACGAGACATGCGAAGGTGATAGGGAAGCTCACACATGAGCCGGGAACCGTTCGACGAAGCTTGGAGCTTGACGAAGGACCAAAACCGAGCCAAACCAGTGAGCTTGGACTGCACACTACCGAACCAGTGAAGGAGGACAGCAGTTCGTTTTTGTTGCCTCGTTTGCCTCCGCGTCGCTCAACCAATCGATGTGAGTATTCCGCGACTTCGTCGATGTATTCGCACTTCATTTTCATGCTTGTTTATGATCTTGGGACCTTAGAATTTGCCAATAATGGCATCATGAGCTAAAGGTTGAGCATGAAATTGGTTAGGGTTAAAAATTTGGGTAAAATTGTATTTGAGCATGTTTAATGAAATTGGATGAATTAGTATGCTTAGATATGTTTTAATTTGAGATTGATTAGATCAATTTGATCAAATTTGGTTTGGAACAAATTTGCCCCAAAAATTTGGCATGGCCGAATTTGATGCCCTATTTTAATGTCTTGGGATTTTGATTTTTTGATTCATTGGATGAGTTAGAAATGTGTTGGGAATATTGATTTGTGTTGAATTGAATTTAATTGGATTGAATTTGATTTGTACAAAATAATTTCCCCTTGGCCGAGACATGATGAGCATGTAATGGGTTTGATTTTAATCAATTTGTGTTGGACACTAATTGATGTAGATGAGCATGATTAATTAGCCTAATTTGTGTTTTGGAAATAATGATTTGGGTGATTAATTATGTTAATGCACTTTGGTTAATTAAATGTGAAATTGGAATTTTTTGTGTTTAATTAATTGGCCTTAAAATTGGATTTGGGCTTTTGTGTTGTAATTGGGCTTGTTGGGCTTTGTTGTACAAAGTAGGGTTTAGGCAAAATTGGTTGGATCCAATTAGGCCCAAAACCGCTTCCATAAAGCCCAAATGCGACTTAATGGACCTTTAAAGTTTAATTGGGCCTAATGGGCCAAGATTGATTTCTAGGCTTATGGGGTAACTCCCGGATTGGATTTTGGTTATCGGTTTGACCCGAATTGACCAAAACTCCACGTCTTAAGAATTAATTAAAAGCACATTGGACTTTAATTAAATTGACGTTGGACGTTAATCGGGCTTTGAGACCCGTAACGATTAAATTTGGAATTTAAATCGTAAAAAGTTCATTATTAAAGTGTAGTATTTAATTTGGAAATTAAATAGTGAATTAGAATTGAATGCATATTAAATTGGATTTAATGATGTAGTTTAATTTAATTTGAGAATTCGTACTTTAAGTACTTATTCGCAAAACGAGTTTGACTCGAACAAAATCAAATCGTTGTTTGAACATTGGATGATCACTAATTATCAGATTAATTAATTTGATTAGATTGATTGATAACATGCTTGTGTGAATACATGGTTGCGATGCATGAATAATGTATATCAGATGGATATTAGATGGGTGGGACAATTTTAGAAATTGTTGTAATAAATTTGATTTATTAATTGGACCTGCGTGTCCAGCCCTATCACCTCCATACTCTTTGTATTCTCTTCTCACCTATTCCCCTCAATGTAAATGAGGTTTCTTTAGAAGTGTAGTGTAACGGGTAGAAGAAATAGTTGTGCTAGCGGGAGAGAGAAGAGAGATTTGATCTAGGATCAGTGTAAAGTATCCATCCGAATATCATTATTATTTTATTCATATGCGCTTTATTATGTGTTTAGAATGCATGTTTAAGGGTGTATGATGATGAGACCTTAACAAAGATAATAAATTGGTTGCCAATTTGCACGCGAAAAACCCTCACAAATATTAAGCGTTTTTCCTTCCATTGAGTGATTCTTACTCAAGATCCAAGACGGCATTGGTTTTTTGGCCAAAGTCAAGGCCTTTGTCCGTCGAGGATGTGTTTGAATCACGAAGGCTTTGTTAATATCAGTGTCTTGTCTAAGTTGTGGTTTGTTGGCCAAAGTCAAGACCACTTCTTGTCCATCGACATTAATTACGAAGCTTTCCATGGTCAATGGGTCGCGCTTGACTGGGATCACTAAGTTTGTTGTGCCAAAGCCAATGCTTCGTTGATTCAGAGGAAAAAGGTTAGGTAATACATTGGATGTATTGGCATATATAAGATATATGTTTCGGACTTGGATGTCCCCCTACCGGATCTAGGAATTGGATTGGATCCAATCGATCTTAGAGATCTACCTAGTTAATTATCATACAATTTGTTGGCCAAAGTCAAGATTGTGTGATATTTAACGGGATCCTAGCCCACTAGGAAACACGGTTTCCCGAGTACTCGAGAGAGGGTTAGAGGCTTGACGAAAAATAGTGGGAGGCAAGAATTTAATTTGCAATATTCGTTTGAATTATATATTGGATGTATGATTACATAACTTAGAGTTGAAATAAGGCTAATGAATTGAGTTAGGATACTTTGGAATTATAAACACAATATGCTTGTTAATTAGGTCAAAGATGTTCATGTTGGACATGGAACATTTAATAAGATTTTGAAACTCTAGATTAAAGCTTAGAGTTATGGCTACCATTCTTGAATCATTTGACCACCTTTGGGTGAACTAGAATTGTTAATGAGACATTTCATAGTGGGATTCTAAATTGATTTTTGTTTTGATTCAAACAAATGCATATAAGTATTTAGTATACATGTACGCTAGTTATATAACATGCGTTGATGGGAGCGTCGCGACACTGACCCTCCAGCGTCACGACACTGAGCATCGGACCTAGGATCGTCGTGACTCCCACTTTTCTACGTCGCACCACCAAGACGTTCAACTCTTGCACTTGGAGCTTCTCGACTCCTAAAACTCTGCGTCGTGACTCCGAGAGCTGATGAATACTAAAATTTTATATTCTCTATTCCGGAGTTTCCGGACTCCGATTTAGTCCCCGTTTTTTTCCCTACAGACTCGTATCAGAAAGAAATTTTCATTAAAATATATTAAAATATACATATCCCTAAAATCCTTGGGTTATACCGTAGGGGTTCCACAACTGGCCCCAATATATACCTGGTTTAAAATTGAAACGTGATGCATCTGGTGGAAAACAATGCAAGATGTTGATCCTATCATAATGGGATTCATGAAATGTCTGAGTGTCATAGGATGATTAAGATCGCTGTGCTGAGACTCATTTTCTACCTGATCAACTGGATTGTTATCTAAGGCATGTGGGATTTCATTTTGGTTCTCGACCATTTTGACTGACGATGATTGTGATGGAGAGTCTCTATTTAATCTTGTTAGATAATTATGACCCATAGCATCACTGTTTTGTAAAGAACATGGTGTTCTTGTACAAAATTGACTATGTGACAAATGAAATTGCTCTTTTATCATTTGTAATTGGATTACCTGGATATATAAATGATAAAAGTCCATATGATTAGTACCAGATAATAAGATATGAGACAGTATTAATCCACATAAGGTTTAATCATTAAATATCTCTAGTCGTAGTATTATCGAGACTGGACATCGATAATGCGGAATAAACTAGTATTACACTTGTGCGCGTTAGGGAAGCTTAACATCATAGTTCTCATATATTTGGGTATTGGATACTCATGCAAGTGTGAAAGGAGGTTCTGTTTGCCGATGGAACGGGAACAACTTCGCTCTTGATAGACCCATCAGAATCCCATTGATAGTATGACTATGTGTCTATGGGAATCCGAATCAGGGTAGGTGTATATGGTCTTAACCTGAGACTTGCATCACTAATACTTGCGACAATCAGTATACTTTGGTTTTGGTCGTCCGGGGCTTTAACAGGTTCTCTATACGCCTCTTCTGGGAATAGTGAGAATCGTAGTGTATTGGGTGTGATGTCAAGATGGAAGTATCACTCCAGTCATATGGAGATGATGATCACGCAGGGATACAGAACTAGTACTCTTTAGTGCTATAGCCATCGAGAAAGTATGACTAGGTCATGAATTTTCGATCATAAATAGACTAGTTGCTAGTGATCCGATATATGCTTCGTACGGGGTAGACATAACTCGAGCCACAGGCCTAGCATGTGATATCTGATATTGGATCGTAATACGCAATACTATGTATACTACGCCTGATATAGATTATATATTCCTTAAAAGAATATTTATGGAGAATTGGGTAGGCACGGTGCTTTGCTAGAAGCCAACCATGTATTGTAAATCGATAAGAACGTGGTACCGGGTATGCAGGTATTCGGATAGTCCGATGACCGTATTTACTACCAACATATCCAGGGATATCTTGGGTCGCCTCCCAAAGATTCACCGATGACATTTGACTCGAACAAAATTAATCTGAGATTAATTAAGAGAGAGAGAAAATTAATCTGGGATTAATTTTCGGTAAGAATTTATCTGGGATAAAATTCGGATAGAAGAGAGAGAACGATTAATTTGGAATTAATCGATTAAATAATATATTAGATATATTAATTGAAATTAGATTTCAAAGTGGAATTGAAATTGGATTTTAATTCGGGCAAACGAATTAATTTAGAATTAATTCGCAAGCGACTTTCGTAATAATTTTGCTAGGCATTATTATTTATTTAAATTAGATTTAATTACGTCGCAACGAAAAATTCGTTTATTCGGAATTAAACGAACCCGAGCCCGAGCGAAGTTGCGTGTTGAGTTAGCCAACTTAAATTTGGAATTTAAAAGTGGTGGGACCCACTTCACTTACATCAATTTGTTGGACATGTGGTGGAAGTGGTTGGGCTTATTTTATGGATTTGAATTGTTGAAAGTAAGGCTTGTTTTACTTATTAAACACTCAAACCAATTTCAACACTCAACCTTAATATTTAAACCAAGTCAACTTTGGAAGTAAGACATAGGTTACTATTCACAGCATCTCATTCTTCTCCAAAACCTCAAAAACTGTGAGCTTCATTGTCTCTCCATGGATTTTTGTTGCAAAAATTCAAGTAAGCTAGCACTTAAAGGAGTCAAACAAGGTGATAGGGAGACTCACCCATGAGTTTGGAACACTAAAAGAGGGCTTGGAGCTTCCATCTTCAAAGAAAAATTTTCAAATTCATCCAAACCAAAGTGAGTACTTCCGCAACTTTCTTTGTTTTATTCACACACAAATCACCTTAGAGATCCTTGGCATGTTATGGGAACACTAACAATGGTATCAGAGCGAGATCTAAGCATGATTTGAGTTTAGGGTTTATAAACTTTAATTTGGGTATTTTTGCTTGGAGCATGAAAATGCAAAATTGATTGTTGGGTTATGTTAAATGATGTTGAATTGGATTTGTATATCATTGGATTTCTGATAAATCGATTAGATCAAAAATCCCCAAAAATCCATGCATGGCCGAATTGAACCCTAGGAATGCTCATGGTAATTTTTTGAAAATTAGACAATTGGATGTGTTGTTGGCATGAAATGTATGATATATGTTGATTTAATTGGATTGAAATCAAATTGCATGACAAATTCCTTGCCAATGCCGTGAGCCTAGCATGTTGGAATGGATTGATTATGCTTTAATTGTGTTGGACATAAATTGAAATCATTAAGTATGATTAATTAATTAATTGGTATTTTGGAAATATTAGATTAATTGATTAATTGTATTAATTACACTTGAAATGGATTAATATGTAATTTGGAATGATATATTAATCTAATTTGTTGTATTTGGGCTAATGGCTTGGTTGGGCCAAATTTTGGTCTTTGATCATATTTGGGCCTAAACAATTTCCATAAAGTCCAAAAATATGACATTGGGCCTTTAATAATTTAATTGGGCCTAATGGGCCTAAATTGATTTTATGGCATATGGTGATTCCTAACTTGGGCCTTGGCATTTTGGGTTTGATCCATAATGGCCAATGCTCATGCCTAAAGAATCAATTGAAAGCATATTGGACTTTAATTGAATAGTATTGGATGCTAATTGGGCCTTTGAGACCCAATTGGAGTGGATTTGGAATCCAAGTCCTTAAAGACACTATTAAAAGTGTAATTATTTAATTTGGAATTAAATATGAATTTGTATTGGGTACAATTTAAATTCGATTTAAAATTGTAGTTCGATATAATTCAAGAATACGTACTTTGAGTATTTATTCTCTAACGAGTTGGACTCGCGCAAATCAAATCGTTGTTTGAACATTGGATGGTCATTAATTAAAGATTAATTAATTGGATTAGATTGATTGACAACATAATTTGTGTGAATACTTGGATGTATTTGTATGAATAATGTATATCGGTGTTGGGTTTCTATTAGGTCCCAAGGATCAAATCAAGCAATGAAACTCATGTGCGAATACTCAAAGAAGTTGCGGAATACTTACAATGAACGGCTTTTGTGATGCAGGAACAATAAAGCTTTTTATGCCCTTTGAACTCTCGGCAATCATCAATCTTTGTGCTCCAAAAATTCGGCCATGGTGATCCTCCAAGCTCCAAGCTTTGTGATGTGATTCCATGCTCACGGGTGCGGTTCCCTATCACCTTCGCAAGACTCCTAAAGCGTGCTATCACTCCAGAAATTTTGCCGCAAAACTTCCTAAGCTTCTCCTTCATTTCACGGCAAAACCAGAAATTTTGAGGAAGAAGATGGCCCAAGGCCGAGAGGTAGGGGAGAAGAAAGAGAGAAGAAAAATGTGTTTTTTGTTATTAGGTTAATTGATTTCCAAAATCAATTAAAACATATACAATTTTCAACTTTCAAAAAGTCAAGGCATTAAAGCCAACCACTTCCATCACTATTCACATCACTCATGACAAGTTGTCAAATCACTCAAAGTGACTAGACATCACATCAATCGATTGACTAGTGATTTGACGCTTGATGTGACTTGTGGGCCGCACTTGAATTCGAAATGCGAGTGCGCCCCCAAACACTCTCGGGCTCGGGTTCTCTAATTCCAAATTAACGAATTTTCCGTTGCGACATAATTAAATAATTATGCCTAGCAAAATCACTATTCATGTCGCTAACGAATTAATTCTAAATTAACTCGTTTGCCCGAATTAAAATCTAATTTTAATTCCGCGTTGAAATCCAATTTCGTATAATATATCGAATATATTATTTTATCGATTAATTCCAAATTAATCATTCTCTCTCTTTAAATAATATTTTATCCCAGATAAAATATCTCCGCAATTAATCCCAGATTAATTTTCTCTCTCATTTAATTAATCCCAGATTAATAAAGTGCGAGTCATACGTCATCGGTGAATCTTCGGGAAGCGACCCATGAGATCCCCGGATATGTTGGTAGTAAATCCAGTCATCGGACTATCCGAACACGTAAGTACCTAGTACTACGTTTATACCGATTTACAAGACATGGTTGGCTTCTAGCAAAGCATCATGCCTACCCAATTCTCCAGAAATATTCTTACAGGAATATGTGATCTATATCAGGCGTAGTATACGTAGTATTGCGTATAACGATCCAGTATCGGATGTCACGTGCAAGGCCTGGGGCTGGAAATGTGTCTGCCCCGTACGAAGCACATATCGGATCTCTGGTAACTAGTCTCTATAATCAGATAAACATGACCTAGTCATAATATCCCGATAGCTGCAGCATATAAGAGAACAAGTTCCGTATCCTACGTGATTATCATCTCCACTATGACTGGAGTGATACTTTCATCTCGACATCACACCCAATACACTACGATTCTCAATATACCCAGAAGAGGCATACACAGAACCAGTTAAAGCCCTGGATGACCAAAACCAAAGTATATTGATTGTCGCAAGTATTAGCGGTGTAAGTCTCAGGTTAAGACCAAATACACCTACCCTGATTCGGACTTCCATAGACACAAAGTCATACTACCAATGGAATTCCGAGGGGTCTATCGAGAGCGAAGCTGTTTCTGTACCATCGGTAAACACAACCTCCTATTACACTTGCATGAGTATCATATACCCAAATATATGAGAGCTATGTCGTTATGCTCCCATAACACGCACAAGTGTAATACTAGTCTATTCTGCATTATCGATGTCCAATCTCGGTAATACTACGACTAGGGATATTTAATGATTAAACCTTCATGGATTGATACTGTCTCATATCATCTTAATCCGGAACTAATCATATGGACCTTCTATCATTTATACATCTTGGTAATATAATTACAAATGATAAAAGAGCAATTTCCTTTGTCACATAGTTAATTTGTAAAACAACACCATGATCTGTACAAATAGTGATGATATTGGTCAGAACTGTCCAACAATCGGATGGATATTAGATGAGTGGGGGCAATTTTGGAAATTGTTGTAAGGATGGTACTTATTTATTAAATGGACTTGCGTGTCTAGTCTTTCACCTCTATTCTCTTTGTATTTCTCTTCTCACCAATTCCCCTCAATGTAAATTAGGTTTCTTTTAGTGTTATGTAATTGGGTAGAAGTAAGAATAGTGCAAGCGGGAGAGAGGAAATGGAGAGATTTGTTCTAGGAACAATTTATTATATATCCATCCGCATATCATTATTAAATTTTATCGCACCTTATTATGCTTTTAGAATGCATGTTTAAGGGTGTATGATGAGACCTAATCAAAGATAATAAATTGGTTGGCAATTTACGCGAAAAAACCCCCATTCAATATTAAGAATTTTTCCTTCCATTGAGTGGTTCTCTCTCAAGATCCAAGATTGGCATTGGTTTGTTGGCCAAAGTCAAGACCTTTGTCCATCGCGGATGAGTTTGAACCGTGTAAGCTTTGTTCCATACCGTATGTCTTGGGCGGTTGTGACTTGTTGGCCAAAGTCAAGGTCACTTCTAGTTCATCGAGTTTGACTACGAAGCTTTCCCACTATCAATGAGTCACGCTTAACTGGTTTCATTAAGCTTGTTGAGCCAAAGCCAAGGCTTAGTTGATTCAAGGAAAACAGTTAGGGAATATATTAGATATATTGGATATATGTTTCGGACTTGGAGGTCCACCTACTAGATCTATGAATTGGATGAGATCCAATTGATCTTAGAGATCTACCTAGTTAAGTTTCATACAGCTTATTGGCTAAAGTCAATGTTGTGTGTTATTTAACGGGATCCTAGGAAACTAGGTTTCCCGAGTACTCCACAGAGGGTTAGAGGCTCACCGAAAATTAGTGGGTGGTTAGTTTTAAATTTGTAATATTTGTTTAATACTTGCCAATACGCGCTCATTTTATTTTTCGTCATTAAATTAATATTCAATTGTTGTTTTAATTGAACAGTTGGACTGTATTGAAGCTACTTCATTTGTAGTTGGTTATATAGTTGGACTATAGTAATCAATACATTTGAATTTAACCAATCATTTATAGTTGGTTATATAGTTAGACTATAGTAATCATTACATTTGATTGTACCTGAAATCGTTGATTGGATAGTTAGACTATAGCAATCAAGATGACCTGAAAGATTAGCGTCAAATGACAAAATCCTGGGTGAAAATGTCTTTAACGGCTTTAATTTTCCAGATTGGGAAAAGAATCTCAGGATAGTCCTGGGAGCTGAGAAGTTACTCTATTTGATAGAGAAACCTCTCAGGCCTGAGCACGGAGTTGAGCAAATAGTAGAGCATGAGCTTTGGAAGGCTCATCGTGATGATAACTTTAGTGTTCAATCCGTTATGCTTGCTGCAATGACTCTTTAATTTCGTCGTCAGAACTAAGGATTAGATCATTGAACCATGATGAGGAAATTAAAGGATCTTCATATATCTAACCTTAGATCTTAGAAGTACGAATTGCAAAAGAAGCTCTTTTGCTCGCGCATGTCAGAGGGTACATCTGTCGAGCACTAGGTGTCACATATGATTGCTGACTGTTGGATTTTCTAGGTCAAACCAAGATCAAATTAAGCAAGAAATCATGTGAATACGCAAATTAAAGTAGCGGAAATACTCACTTTGATCGGCTTGGATGTTGGCGGAGAGTTCAAAACTTTTTCCTTTGAGAAGTTGCTCCAAGCTTCTCATTTGATGTGTGTTGAGCTTCCAAGCTTGTCCTTGAATTCCAAACTCATGGATTAGTGTCCCTAACACCTTTGTATGACTCCTTGTGTGTGCTAGCACTCATGACTTTGAAACAAAATCAAGAACAATGAGCCCTAGGCTCACGGAAAAACCAAGGAAGAGAGGAGAAGAGGTTTCGGTTTTTGGCAAGGAGAGAGGAGCAAAATGTAAAGTGTTGACTTGTATTTGATTTTCAAAAAATCAAAAGACTAATACCAAATCTTCCAAAGTTGGTAAAAGTCACTCAAGCCTTTTACACTTGTGTGTTTTACACACAATCAACCACCACCAAATCCCATCTACTAAAGTTGATTAAAGTGACTAGGTGATGTGACTTGTGTGGACCCCACTTGATTCAAAATTTGAGTGGGTCCGCAAACACTTTCCGAGCTCGGGTTCGTTAATTCCGAATTAACGAATTTTCTATTGCGACGTAATTAAATCAAATTTAATTAAATAATTATGCATAGCAAAATTACTATTCACGTCGCTCACGAATTAATTCTAAATTAATTCGTTTGCCCGAATTAAAATATAATTTTAATTCCGTTATGAAAACTAATTTCATTTAATATATCGAATATATTATTTTATCGATTAATCCCAAATTAATCGTTCTCTCTCTTCAAATAGTATTTTATCTCAGATAAAATCTCTCCGTAATTAATCCTAGATTAATTTTCTCTCTCTTCTAATTAATCTCATATTAATTATGTTCGAGTCATACATCATCGGTGAATCTTCGGGAAGCGACCCATGAGATCCATGGATATGTTGGCAGTAAATCCGGTCATCAGAATATCTGAATACGTGCATACCGGGTACCATGTTCTTATGGATTTACAAGACATGGTTGGCTTCTAGCAAAGCACCGTGCCTACCCAATTCTCCAGAAATATTCTTTTAAGGAATATGCAATCTATGTCAGGCGTAGTATACGTAGTATTGCGTATCACGATCCAGTATCGATTGTCACATGCTAGGCCTGGGGCTGGAATTGTGTCTGCCCCGTACGAAGCATATATCGGATCTCTGGTAACTAGTCTCTATAATCGGATAATCATGACCTAGTCATATTATCCCGATGACTGCAGTATCTCCATATGACTGGAGTGATACTTCCATCTTGACATCACACCCAATACACTACGATTCTCAGTACACCCAGAAGAGGCGTACACATAACCTGTTAAAGCCCCAGACGACCAAAACCAAAGTATACTGATTGTCGCAAGTATTAGCGATGCAAGTCTCAGGTTAAGACCAAATACACATACCCTGATTCGGACTCCCATAGACACATAGTCATACTACCAATGGGATTCCGAGGGGTCTATCCAGAGCGAAGCTGTTTCTGTAACATCGGTAAACATAACCTTCTATTACACTTGCATGAGTATCCAATACCCAAATATATGAGAACTATGTCGTTATGCTCCCACAACGCGCACAAGTGTAATACTAGTCTATTTCGCATTATCGATGTCCAGTCTCGATAATACTACGACTAGGGATATTTAATGATTAAACCTTAGTGGATTAATATTGTCGCATATCTTATTAATCCAGAACTAATCATATGGACTTTTATCATTTATATATCCCGGTAATCCAATTACAAATGATAAAAGAGCAATTTCATTTGTCACATAGTTAATTTGTACAACAACACCATGTTCTGTACAAATAGTGATGCAATGGGTCATAATTGTCCAACAATCTCCCACTTGGCCTATAGCCAATCACTCAAGTGTCCTACACCTGAACTATGTACGGGTTGCTCAAACTTCTGCTGAGAAATAGCTTTCGCAACGGATTTGAAAGGTTATCATCTGATGCGATTTATTCGATCATCACATCGCCACGATGTATGATCCGACGAATCAGATGAAATAGTTGAAGTATATACTTGGATCGTTGATGAGACCATTAATTCTTTAGCATGTATTGTAGCCTAGCTCAGCTGCTAACAGAACTACTCCTAATCTAATTAGGATTATATAGATCCAAAATTGCTTCTTTTGCTGCCTCAGCTGCAGCAATATTCCACTTTTGTTGTTTATTCGGTAACAGTATCTTGCTTGGAAGATTTACAGCTCACTGTTCCGTTATTCAAACTATATAGTACCCTTATTACGACTTATAGTCGTTTTTATTGGTTAGGAAACTTGCAACGGTGAACCCAGTCACTTCAAGTTCTCCTTCTCCATAGCTTAAGAAAGCATCATTAGTTCGTCTAAGATACTTAAGGATGTTCTTAACATCAATCCAGTGACCATCACCTGGATTGGCCTGATTGTGACTCCATATGCTCAAAGCATATGAGACACCAGGTCGCGTATATATCTTTCAATGTACGAGTTCTCGGAGAGTGCCAACAACTTTTAGATCTATCCCAGTAGATCCTTATTCATAGAATAAAGGTTGCATCTCCCAAGTTGTCTACGGAGAATTTTCATGAAAGCCAAGCTTTCACCGATTGTATTATGGGAATGTCATTTCCAAGAAATGATATGTCATCATTATATAGGACAATCATTGTCAGTGCGCTCCCACTAACCTTCTTATATACACAAGAATTATATTCGTTTTGAATTAAATCATATACCATTATGATCTTATCAAAATGTTAGTTCCAATAACGTAATGCTTGCTTCAATCCATAAATGGATCGAATTAACTTGCAAACCTTGTTTGCATGTTTTGGTACGATAAAACCGTCAGGATGTTGATAAACATCCTCCAAAAAGGTTTCCTTTTAAGGAAGGTGATTTTGACGTTCCGCTGGCATATTTCATAAATGAAACATGCAACAATAGCAAGCATTATCCAAATGGATTTAATCATGGCAATGGTTAAAAGGTTTCGTCGTAATCGACACAATGTTGATAACGATACCTTTTCACTACAAGCCTAGCTTTGTACGTTTGTATGTTGCCATCCATGTTTGTCTTCCATGAAGACTCATATAGTACCATTAGGCACAATGCCTTCTGGTACAACAACCAGTATCAAAACTTGGTTGGTATACATGGAATCCATTTCAGACTTCATGGCACTTTGCCATAAAATGAGTCGATACCTTGTATCACTTCCTCATACGTAGTCAGTTTGTCTTCCTCAATAAGATTGACATCTACATGAGGTGAGATCAGAACCCATACCTCCCAGGTTATTTTCTGACTCTCTCCGACTTGCGCAGTTCTTGTGTATTTTAATATTGTGGTACAGTTTCATCCCTGATGAATTGTTTGTGTTCCGTTAAAGAATCGGTGCCTGGAACAGTATTACTCTGATTTTCATCGAGTTTTACTTTCCTCCCACTTTCCACTGCATAAATGTATTCCTCTTAAGAAAACCGCATGGAGAGCAACAATTACATTGTTCTCTTGTGATTGTTTTTATAGTACTATACTTTTGGTTTCCCTAGGATAACCTACAAATTAGGCACTTATCCAATTTGGGTTTTAGTTTGGTATCATCCAAACATATGCCCAACATACCCAAATCTTCAGGAATGAGAAAACCTGGTTTCTTTCCTGTTCATATCTAATATGAAATCTGTCCAACAGATTTTTATGGAACCTTATTCAAAATAAGTATTGCACTGTTTAATGTGTATCCCTAGAAGGAAAATGGTAGCTCAAAGCGACTCATAATTAACCTTACCATGTCCAACAAAGTTCGGTTTCTTTGTTCGGACACACCGCCAAATTGAGGTGTTCCGAGAGGAGTCCTTTATGAAGAATACTATACTCTTTCAAATATTCGAGAAACTTATTGCGTAAGTATTTTCCACCACGGTCTAATCGTGACGGTTTAATACTTTAGCCAGTCTGTCTATTTACTTCGAGTTGAAACTATAAAAGTTTCTGACTTGTGTTTCATAAGATACACATAACCATAACGCGATGCCACATCTGTAAAGGTTACGAAGTATTCATATCAACCTCTAGCCTAGCTAGATATAAACCCGGCCGGCGGTTCGGTTCCAGTTCGGAACCGAACCGAACCGGCCAGTTTCCGGTTCCACAAGTGTGGAACCGGAACCTTGAACCGAACCGGAACCGACCGGTTCGGTTCCGGTTCCGGTTCCGGTTTGGTTCCAAACTTTTTTTTTAATTTTGAAAATAATTAGAATGAATGAGATTAATTTCATAAATAAAAAAAATTATTACATTGAAGAGCTTGAGCTTAAAATTTTAAAAATTTAAGTTTCCTACGTATCCTCCAAGGGTGAGAGGAATCAAAGCTCACGTAGTTCCATTACAATTTTAAGACATATCCCCTTTGTAAATTATAATTTTACAATTATTAATCATCATTATCAGTTGATCCTTCGGCTCCGGTTCCGCTTACACTTGTTGTTGCACTTGCAGATACATTATCGAACAAATCTTCAAAATCATCGGGGGCATCTTCTTGTTGTCTCAGATCAGCTCGAGTCCAATCATCCACACAAGCTGTTGCTTCTAGTGCTTGGTGTTGGTTTCTATAATATGTCACAACAAAAGATTAAGCATATGAAATATAATAAATGAATATATATTAAACTTTGAAGTATGGCGGAATCATACTTACATGCTTTGTTGATGAAGAAAATCAAACCAAAATGGAAGCTCCAAGGTTGGGATGATTCGGCCAAGAAGAGAAGAGGTGGAAAGCTCCAAGCTTTGTGTATTCCAAGCTCTTTGATGGTTTCCCTATCACCTCTTTATGATCCCTTGAAGGTGCTAGCCTTTGTTGTGATTTTTCAATGCACAACTTCTTCAAACCTTGCAACAAAATTGAAGAAATGGAGAGCAAAAACTGCATGTAGTTTTCGGCAATTTGAGAGAGAAAAGAGAGTTTGTGTAATTAAATTTTTGTTACCAAAAATCAATTTATATTTATGCCATAATATTTATTAAATAATAATAAACTTATGACACAAACCATGCAATGGCTTAGAGTGTCAAACACTCAAACTCCATGCAAAACCTTTGAGTGTATTGCACACTATCACCATGCAATGCATTACCAATTAAATAATGCATATAATGACATGTGTCATGTGGGCCCCACACGTTTCCAAATGAAAGTGGGCCCACGTGCACTCACGCGTTCGGGTTCGATATTTCCGAAATACCGAGCTTACGTCGCGACGTTAATTAAACCGAATTTAAATAAATAATTGCGCCTGGCGAAATTATTACTTACGTCGCTAACGAATTAATTCTAAATTAACTCGTATGCCCGAATTAAAATCTAATTTTAATTTCGCGTCGAAATCGAATTTCGATTATTATATCGAATATAATAATTTTATCGATTAATTCCAAATTAATCGTTCTCTCTCTAAATAAAGCACTTTATCCAAGATAAAGTTTCTCCGCAATTAATCCAAGATTAATTAAGTCCGAATCAAATATCATAGGTGAATCTTCAGGAAGCGACCCAAGAGATCTCCGGATATGTTGGCAGTAAATACGGTCGTCGGATAATCCGAACACGTACGTACCTCGTACTACGTTCTTACCGATTCACAAGACAAGGTTGGCTTCTAGCAAAGCGCCATGCCTACCCAATTCTCCAGAAATATTCTTACTGGAATATTAGATCTATATCAAGCGTAGTATACCGTAGTATTGCGTACATCGATCCAGTATCGGATGATCACATGTTAGGCCTGGGGCTGGAGATGTGTCTGCCCCGTACGAAACATACATCGGACATCAAGCAACCAGTCTCTTTAAATCGGACAATCCTGACCTGGTCATATTGTCCCGACGGTTGCAACCTTTTATAGAGTACTAGTTCTGTGTCCTGCGTGATCATCACCTCCATATGTCTGAAGCGATACTTCCATCTCGACATCACATCCAGTACACTACGATTCTCGATAAACCCAGAAGAGGTGTACACAGAACCGGTTAAGGTCCCCAACCACCAAAACCAAAGTTTACCGATTGTCGCAAGTACTAGCGATGTAAGTCTCAGGTTAAGACCATATACACCTACCCTGATGCGGCCTCCCATAGACACGCAGACATACTACCAATGGGATTCCGCGGGGTCTATCTAGAGCGAAGCTGTTTTCCGTACCATCGGTAAAACACAACCTCCTGTCGCACTTGCATAAGTATCCAATACTTAAATATATGAGAACTATGTCGTTGTGCCCTCACAACGTGCACAAGCGCAATACTAGTCTATTCCGCATTATCGATGTCCGATCTCGATAATACTCCGACTAGGGATATTTAATGATTAAACCTTTATGGATTGATACTGTCTCATATCATCTCAATCCGGTATTAATCATATGGACTTTCGCCATTTATATATCAAAGTAAATAATATTACAAAACGGTAAAAGGCAATTTCATTATCACATAGTTAATTTTGTACAATAATACAATATCATTTACAAACAGTGACGCTATGGGACATAATGTCTAACACTTGGATGTAATGAAGATCGCCTAGCTTCCAATATATTACCTCCCAAGCTGAAGGCTTGCTCAACCGCAACGGTGGAAATAGGTGCTGCCAATATCTCTTTAGCAATAATTGATAAAACATGATATATATTTTGATGCCGGTTCCACCATTCAAGGATTTTAAAATTTTTACTGCATAAACTTTCATTAGAAAACTCAAAATTTGTAGATAAATATTATCTAATTCAGGGTTATTAGTTGTCGTATCCCTAGCTTTTTTATTTCGTTACAATAACCAACGATCCCCTGCGCTAAGTCTTGTTTGAATTACCGGTTCGCTACTACTAGATTCACCTAATATTCCTAAGTTATATCTTACAATATAATCATTACATAAAATAATTAAATCATTTCTTATTTTGTCATTAATCTTGTAATATCATTTCATCTAATATTCCTAAATAACCATAATAAGCTTGTAAAGCACCATTCAAACCTTCTAATTTAAATCTAGGATCAAAAACAGCAGCAATAAGATATAGTAAAGGAATTTCTCTAAAATAATTAAACCATTTTACCTTCATAGCAGTAATGGCTTCGAACAAAATAATATCATTAGGATCGCTACTGTCAACATGCTCATCGAGAGTGCCAACAATATTCAAACTCTCAAGAAGAAATAAATGTGCTGTAGGATAATAAACAAACCGTTAAAAACTAAAGTAGCATCATTAAAAACTCTTAAATATCTAAAACAATTTCACAAATATCTCATTGACTAGAATAAAGTGTGATATTTTGAACATGTTGAGAAAAAAAACTACATAATGCATCTTTGTATTGAAATACTTGACATAAAAGAAAATAAGTTGAATTCCAACGTGTTGGAACATCTCTTGAAAATTTAATCAGTTTAATACCATTTATTTTACAAAACTTCATCCATTCTCTCATAACTTGAGAATATACCAAATACAGTTAAGTGCCGTTTTAATTGGATCAAGGAAAGGTAATAATAATTTTAGACCGTCTTGCACACATAAGTTTAGGACATGACATGTACAACGAATATGAAAAAACCGACCCCCTAAATTTGGTTGACATATTTCTTTTAAATCATTGATGGATGTAGTATTTGCAGATGCATTGTCAAATCCAATTGTTAAAAATTTTCTACTAAACCATATTCATCAAAAATTACCTTCATCATTCTATAAATATTATGTGCAGTATGTTGGTCATCAAAAACTCTAAATGCAATAAGTCATTTTTGCATGGTAAATGATGCATCAATCCAATGACAAGTGACACCCATGTATGAGTGTGTTTGCCAATGGTCACTCCAAATATCAGAACATATAGAAATACGACCTTTCATCTCTTTAAATATTTCATTTAAAATAATTTTACCATCTTTATATAATTTGAAAATATGATGTTTTGTTGTGTTTCGAGTCATTCTACATGCATAAGGGTTTAAAGGATTATACACGTAATTAGTAAAATGAAGTTTTTCACCAAAGCTTAAAGAAAAATGTGCCATACAAGTTAATTTCGCAAATTCTTCTCTATTTTTGCTCAGAATATTTAAATAAATCTAAAGCACTCGCACCTCTACTAGATGATGCGTACCTGGCCATTTGAGTTTGCGTCGTATCAATTTCAAGTTCAATCGGATGATGTCTTTCCAGGTGCTTGATCATATTGCCGTATCCACCAGAAAATTTTTATGTAACCCCACAATAGTTGCAAATTGCTCGTTGTGTTATCTTCTAGGCGTTCCAAATGAAAATGAATTTTGAAAATTCGAGGAACGAGCCTTAACTTCTCTTCTCCGTGATTCTGCACCGACACTAGGGTCGCTCTCTTGGTTGGCATATTTGACATTATGTTCTCAGATGAGCTTGCCATTTTTCGTTTGAGAAATTAAGAAGAAAAATAAGAAAATTGACTAATTACGAATGATAATAACTAATTGAATTGAGATTGAGAATAATATTATAAGAGAATTGTATTGAAGCGAGATTGAGAATAAGAGAATTATAGAAAATGAGAGAGTTGAGAATTTGGTGTGTTGAAATAATGAATAATGAATCCTATTTATAGAGTTTAAGAATTTTTTTGATATAAAAAATGCCCCTAAATATAATCGTTTTATTACTGTTATTAGAGATATATTAGTAATTTATATTTTAATTTATAATTTTTTTTAAAATTTTTTTTCTTATTTTGGTAGGGTGGCTCCCTGCCCCCCAACGGCTACTAGCCGTTGGGGAAGGGTTCTTGTTGGAACCCTACGGTTCCAACCGGAACCGTTTCGGTTCCGGTTGGAACTGTCGAACCGATGGAACCCGGTTCACCGGTTCCGACCGGTTCGAGTTGGGGAAGAACCCCAACCGAACCGGTCGCCAACGGTTCCGGTTTCGGACTGGAACCGGAACTGGTTGGAACCGGAACCTTCCGGTTCGGTTCGGTTCGGTTCCGGTTCGGAACTGGAACCGTGGCCGGGTCTAGATATAGGCCCACTTACATCACTATGAACGAGGGCTAACAGATCGGTGGCACTTGCACTTTTACCAAGTAAAAGGTGTTTAGGCACTTTGCCTAATAACTAGATTCGTAGACATTATTTGAATTAGAATCAAATTCGTCCTAGTATCCACTCTTCGAAAGTGTGGATATACGAGTCTTGTTAATGTGTCCCAGACAACAATGCCACTTATAAGTCTCAACTGATTTATTCAGTTTGAGCTATTTGTTTGTCATGTTATATGTTTGAGATTTATTTATATTCAAAATATAAATATTGTTATTCACATCTAATGTGTTTATCTCAATATCATCTTTATAAAATAAAACACTTAGTTTTCTAGAATATAAAGGTATACCTGCAACGGGTTAAACTTAGATATAAAGATAATGTTTCTAGTCAAACTAGGTATATATAACAGTTTCCTAATTAAGTACATACCCAAAGGTAGTTCCTAAACTTAGGTTTCTACGGCCAAAACAACAACTCTCATCCCCTTTCCGACTCCCAGGTCGATCTCAACTGAAGTCAGTATCCTGCTCATCAGCAGATTCTGCACATCAGTACATATTTATGTACTACATCTATATCAAAAATCCAATTTTGAAACTAATAGTGAACATGTTTATGACAAACATACTTGAAGCCGGATCCTTGCCCCGCCTTCAATTCCTTCATGTCTGCTTTGTCTATACGGAAGTCACGTGTCCAGTGACCCCGTTTTCCACAGTTTAGGCAGACATCTTGGGATATGTCATTTGTCTTCCCAGAAGACTGTGATGATTTTGCCCTTGCCCCTTTTAGAAGCTCTGGCGCTGCCTCCTTGAGCATAGCCGTCAACTCTCTAAGAGTTTACTCTTGGTTCATAATGAACCTGCCCCAGCTCTCGGGTAGAGACTATAAGATCAAATCTTTGGTAGTCTCGGCCATGTAGGTAATGCCCAACTAACCTAGCTGATTGATGTCAGAAATCATCTGCGACACCTAGTGCTCGACATATGTACCATCTGACATACGCGAGCGAAAGAGCTTCTTTTACAATTTATACTTCTAAGATCTAAGAATAGATCTATGAAGATCCTTTAATTTTAACATCATGGTATTATGATCTAATCCTTAGTTTTGACGACAAAATTAAAGTGTCATTGCATAAGCATAAGATTGAGCACTAAAGTTATCATCACCATGAGTCTTCCAAAACTCATGCTCCACTATTTGCTCAACTCTGGGCTCATGCCCGAGAGGTTGCTCTATCAAATAGAGTAACTTCTCAGTTCCCAGGACTATCCTGAGGTTTTATTCCCAATCTGAAAATTGGAGCCGTTAAATACATTTTCTCCCAGGATTATGTTCTAAACGCTAATCTTTCAGTTATCTTGATTCCAATAGTCCAACTATCCAATCAACGATTTCGGGTACAATTGATTATAATGATTACTATAGTCTAACTATATAATCAACTATAATTTGATTGGTTAAATTCAAATATATTGATTACTATAATCCAATTATATAATCAACTATAAATTGAAGTATTTTGAATACAGACCAACTGTTTAATTTAAACAATAATTAAATATTAGTCCAACTAATATTTTATGTAATGACAAAAAATGAAATGAGCGTGTATTGGTAAGTATCTAAACGAAATTACAAATTTAATATTTGCTTCCCACTATTTTTCGGCGAGCCTCTAACCCTCTGTTGAGTACTCGGGAAACCTAGTTTCCTAGTGGACTAGGATCCCGTTAAATAACACAACAACTTTGACTTTGGCCAACAAGCTATATGATATTTAACTAGGTAGATCTCTAAGATCAATTGGATCTCATCCAATTCCTAGATCCAGTAGGTGGACATTCAAGTCCGAACATATATCTAATATATGCCAATATATCCAATATATTCCCTAACCTTTTTCCTCTGAATCAACTAAGCATTGGCTTTGGCACAACAAGTTTAATGATTCAAGTTAAGGGGACCAATTGACTTTGGAAGTTTTCGTAATCGATGTCGATGGACAAGAAGTGATCTTGACTTTGGCCAACAAATCACAACTTGGACAAGACATGCGATATAAAACAAAGCATTCATGATTCAAACACATCCGCGATGGACAAAGGTCTTGACTTTGGCCAACAAACCAGTGCCAATCTTGGATCTTGAGAGAGAATCACTCAATGGAAGGAAAACGCTTAATATTTGTTGATGGTTTTTGTGTAATTGGCAACCAATTAATTATCTTTGATTAGGTCTCATCATACACCCTTAAACATGCATTCTAAAAGCATAATAAGGCGCGATAAATAAATTAATAATGATATGCGGATGGATATATATATAATTTGTTCCTAGAACAATCTCTCTCCCTTTCCTCTCTCCCGCTAGCACAAATCTTACTTTTACCCAATTACATAACACTTCTAAAGAACCTCATTTACATTGAGGGGAATATGTGAGAAGAGATACAAAAAGAGTCAAGAGGTAATAGGCTGGATACGCAGGTCCAATTTAATAAATTCTAAATTTATTACAACAATTTCCAAAATTGGCCTCACCCATCTAATATCCATCTGATATACATTATCCATACATCACATCCATGTATTCACACAAAACATGTTATCATCAATCTAATCCAATTAATAATCTTTAATTAATGACCATCCAATGTTCAAACAACGATTTGATTTGCGCGAGTCCAACTCGTTTAAGAATAAGTACTCAAAGTATGAATTCTTGAATTATATCAAACTACAATATTAAATCCAATTTAATTTGTATTCAATACTAATTCATATTTAATTCCAAATTAAATAATTCCACTTTTAATGTGCCTTTCCCAATTAACATCCAATGTCAATTTAATTAAAGTCCGATGGGCTTTCAATTAATTTATAGGCATGGACTTTGGCAACCAAAGCCCAAAGGAATCACCATTTGCCAAAAATCAATTTAGGCCCAATTAATTTATATAAGGCCCAATTATCATATTTGGACTTTATGGAAATGGTTTTAGGCCCAATTAGATCCAACCAATTATCCTAAACCAAACTTGGCCCAACCAAGCCCATTAAGCCCAAATACAACATTTTAGCCCAATTCCAAATTAAGCCTAATTAATTAAATTCCAATATTCCAAATATCACAATTTAATTAACTAAAGTGTATAGTCATAATTATTAGTTAAATTAATATTTCCAAAACACACCATTATACCAATTAATCATGCTTTGTTATTATCAATTCATGTCCAACATAATTGAAAAAATCAATTCATTTCCATGCTTTACATGTCACGGGCAATGAGGGATTTTTCTTAATTAATTTTGATTTCAATCCAATTAAATCATAAATCAATTTATCCTTCATTTCAAACACATCCAATGGTCCAAAATCAAAATCACCATGACATAAGGTTCATATTGCATTCGGCCAAGCTAATGCATTTGGGGAAAATTAATCCAATTAATTTTTCTTCAAATTGATCATGTAAACTCTAAGTTAACATTATATAAGCATACTCAAACAAAAAATTTGATCAAATCATGCTCAAATCAAAAATACCCAAATCAAGATTAAGAACCCTAAATACAATTTCATGCTCAATTATGGCTCTGATACCATTGTTGGGTTTTCTAGGTCAAACCAAGATCAAATTAAGCAAGAAATCACGTGAATACGCAAAGTAAACTAGCGGAAATACTCACTTTGATCGGCTTGGATGTTGGCGGAGAGTTCAAAACTTTTGCCTTTGAGAAGTTTCTCCAAGCTTCTCCTTGATGTGTGTTGAACTTCCAAGCATGTCATTGAATTCCAAACTCATAGATTAGTGTCCCTAACACCTTTGTATTACTCCTTTTGTGTGCTAGCACTCATGACTTTGAAACAAAATCAAGAACAATGAGCCCGAGGCTCACGGCAAAACCAAGGAAGATAGGAGAAGAGGTTTCGGTTTTTGGCAAGGAGAGATGAGCAAAATGTGAAGTGTTTACTTGTATTTGATTTTCAAAAAATCAAAAGACTAATACCAAATCTTCCAAAGTTGGTAAAAGTCACTCAAGCCTTTTACACTTGCGTGTTTTACACACAATCAACCACCCACCAAATCTCATCAACTAAAGTTGATTAAAGTGACTAGGTGATGTGACTTGTGTGGGCCCCACTTGATTCAAATTCCTAGTGGGCCCGCAAACACTTTCCGGGATCGGTTTCGTTAATTCTGAATTAACGAATTTCCATTGCGACGTAATTAAATCAAATTTAATTAAATAATTATGTCTAGCAAAATTACTATTCACGTCGCTCGCGAATTAATTCTAAATTAATTCGTTCGCCCGAATTAAAATCTAATTTTAATTCCGTTATAAAATCTAATTTCATTTAATATATCGAATATATTATTTTATCGATTAATCCCAAATTAATCATTCTCTCTCTTCAATAGTATTTTATCCCAAATAAAATCTCTTTGTAATTAATCCTAGATTAATTTTCCTTCTCTTCTAATTAATAATCCAAAATTAATTATGTTCGAGTCATACGTCATCGGTGAATCTTCAGGAAGTGACCCATGAGGTCCCTGGATATGTTGGCAGTAAATCCAGTCATCGGAATATCCAAATACTTGCGTACCCGGTACCACATTCTTACCGATTTACAAGACATGTCTGCCCTGTACGAAGCATATATCAGATCTCTGGTAACTAGTCTCTATAATCGGATAATCATGACCTAGTCATATTATCCCGATGACTGCAGTACTAAAGAGTACTAGTTCCGTCTCATGCGTGATCATCATCTCCATATGACTAGAGTGATACTTCCATCTTGACATCACACCCAATACACTACGATTATCAGTATACCCAGAAGAGGCGTACACATAACCTGTTAAAGCCCCGACGACCAAAACCAAAGTATATTGATTGTCGCAAGTATTAGCGATGCAAGTCTCAGGTTAAGACTAAATACACCTACCCTGATTCGGACTCCCATAGACACATAGTCATACTACCAATGGGATTCTGATGGGTCTACCCAGAGCGAAGCTTTTCCGTACCATCGGTAAACACAACCTACTATTACACTTGCATGAGTATCCAATACTCAAATATATGAGAACTATGCCGTTATGCTCCCACAACGCGCACAAGTGTAATACTAGTCTATTCAGCATTATCGTGTCCAGTCTCGATAATACTACGACTATGGATATTTAATGATTAAACTTTAGTGGATGAATATTGTCTCATATCTTATTAATCTGGAACTAATCATATGGACTTTTATCATTAAATATCCCGGTAATCCAATTACAAATGATAAAAAAGAAATTTCATTTGTCACATAGTTAATTTGTACAACAACACCATGTTCTGTACAAATAGTGATGTTATGGGTCATAATTGTCCAACACTGACATCGAACAGCTAGGTTAGCTGGGCATTACCTATGAGGCTGAGACTTCTATAGATTTGATCTTACAGTCTCTGCCCGAATGTTGGGGCGGGTTCATCATGAACTTCAACATGATGAACCAAGAGAAAACTCTTGGAGAGTTAATGGCTATACTCAAGGAGGAAGAGCCAGAGCTTCTAAAAGGGCAAGAAGCGCAATGTGCATTTTACTTCGACATCCAGAAGGCCAAAGCTTGGCCGAAGGCTTCTGGGGGTGTGAAGAAAAATAGCAAGGCTAAATCGTCACAGTCTTCTGGGAAGACAAATGACATATCCCAAGATGTCTGCCTAAACTATGACAAACGGGGTCACTGGAAGCGCGATTGCCGTATGGACAAGGCAAACATAAAGGAAGTGAATGCGGGGCAAGGCTCCGACTTCATGTATGTTTGTTATAAACATGTCCACTACTGGTTTTAAAATTGGATTTTTGATATTGGAGGTGGTACATAATATATGTAGTGATATGCAGAATCTGCTAATTAGCAGGAGATTGGCTTCAGATGAGATCGACCTGCGAGTCGGAAACGGGACGAGAGTCGCTGTTTTGGCCGTAGAAACCTAAGTTTTGGAACTGCCCTAAGGCATGTACTTAAATTAGGAGACTGTTATAATGTACCTAGTTTGACTAGAAATATTATATCTATATCTAGTTTAACCCATTGTGGGTATACCTTTGTATTCCGAAACACCAGGTTATTTTATCTATAAAGATGATATTGAGATATACACATTAGATGTGAATAACAGTATTTATATTTCAAATATAAATGAATCTCAAACATATAACATGACAAACAAAAGGCTCAAACTGAGTAAATCAGATGAGACTTATTTGTGGCATTGTTGTCTGGGACACATTAACAAGACGTGTATATCCACACTTTCGAATAGTGGATACTAAGACAGATTTGATCCTAATTCAAATGATGTCTGCGAATCTTGCTTATTAGGCAAAGTGCCTAAAACACCTTTTAATGGTAAATGTGCAAGTGCCATCGATCTGTTAGCCCTCGCTCATAGTGATGTAAGTGGGCCCATATATAGCTAGGCTAGAGGTGGATATGAATACTTCGTAACCTTTATGGATGTGGCATCGCGTTATGGTTATGTGTATCTTATGAAACACAAGTCGGAAACTTTTGAGAAATTGAAAGAGTTTCTACACGAAATAGAAAAACAAACTGGTAAAAGTATTAAAACATTACGGTTGGACCATGGTGGATAATACTTAAACATATGAGTTTCAAGATTACTTGAAAGAGTATGGTATTCTTTCACAGTGGACTCCTCCCGGAACACCTCAGTTGGACGGTGTGACCGAACGGAGAAACCGAACTTAGTTGGACATGGTAAGGTTAATGATGAGTCGCTCTAAGCTACCAATTTCCTTCTGAGGATACACATTAAACAATGCAATACTTATTTTGAATAAGGTTCCATGAAAATCTGTTAGACAGACTTCATATTAGATATGAACAGGAAAGAAACCGGGTTTCTCATTCCCGAAGATTTGGGAATGGGGCATACTCTAAACGTTTGGATGATACCAAACTAGAACCAAATCGGATAAGTGCCTATTTGTAGGTTATCATAGGGAAACCAAAATATAGTTGTAGACAACAGGACCTGACGACGCTGTTCTAGGCTCGCGGCCTAGTTGAGAAGTACGAAATAACATGGAGTCGCCACCCGGTGTGAGCCGGGAAAATGAGATTTAAGGCCGCACTCACCCCTCGCAAGAGAAGACCTCAAACCTTTATATCAGTTTGGGGCGAGGCCCATATCAGTATCAGTTTGGGGCGAGGCCCATATCAGTATCAGTTTGGGCCGAGGCCTACATCAGCATCAACATCAGTTTTTGGGGCAAGGCCCATATCAGTTGGGGGCGAGGCCCATATCAGTTTGGGGCGAGGCCCACATCAGTTCAGTCTGGGGGCGAGGCCCATAAAAGAAACAGTTTGGGCGAGGCCCATATCAGTATCAGTTTGGGCCGAGGCCTACATCAGCAGCAACATCAGTTTGGGAGCGAGGCTCCACATCATCATCAGCTTGGGGGCGAGGCCCATATCAGCTTGGGAGCGAGGCTCCACACCATATCAGCTTGGGAGCGAGGCTCCACATCATCATCAGAAACAGTTTGGGCGAGGCCCATATCAGTTTGGGGGCGAGGCCCACATCGGTATCAGTTTGGGGCGAGGCCCACATCAGTATAAACCTAGGGGAATAAAGCCATATCTCAACACTTTGGGAACAAAGCCCAGGGGAATAACGCCGTTCGGGAAGAAAGCCTAGGGGAATAAAGCCCTATCTTAACATAGTTCGGGAATAAAGCTCGAAGGAATAAAGCCTCATCTATACAGTTCAGGAACAAAGCCACAGAGTCAGCACAGTCAAGGAATAAAGCCTTCAATCAGTACAGTTTGGGAATAAAGCCCACAGTTAACACAGTCAGTGAACAAAGCTCTCTCTCAACACAGTTCAGGAACAAAGCCTAGGGGAATAAAGCCCTATCTCAACATTTTGGGAACAAAGCCCAGGGGAATAACACAGTTCGGGAACAAAGCTCGAGGGAATAAAGCCTCATAACAACAATTCGGGAACAAAGCCCACAGTAAATGCAGATTCCGGAATAAAGCCCACATTCAACACAGTTCAAGGAATAAAGCCTTCAATCAGTACAGTTTGGGAATAAAGCCCACAGTTAACACAGATCCGGGAACAAGACCCACAATCAGGAACAAGACTGCAATCCGGGAACAAGACCCACAATCAGGAACAAGACCTGCAATTCGGGAACAAGACCCAGAATCAGGAACAAGACCTGCAATCCGGGAACAAACCCACAATCAGGAACAAGACCTGCAATCCGGGAACAAGACCCACAATCAGGAACAAGACCTGCAATTCGGGAACAAGACCCACAATCAAGAACAAGACCTGCAATTCGGGAACAAGACCCACAATCAGGAACAAGACCTGCAATTCGGGAACAAGACCCACAATCAGGAACAAGACCTGCAATTCAATTCGGGAACAAGACCCACATTCAGGAACAAGACCTACAATTCGGGAACAAGACCCACCATTAAGGGAATAAGACCCTCAGCTCAAAATGGGAACAAGACCCACGGGAACAAGACCCACAATTCAGGGAACAAGACCCTCAGCTCACTTCGGGAACAAGACCCAGGGGTCGCAGTACCTCACCACCAAATCAATTCAGTTCGAAGCAACAGGTGAGTCAGGTGGCAGCTGGCGAGCCAGGTAAGTAAAAATACATTGCACGTACTTTGATAGAATTGTCATTGTCGCACACTGCACAAGTCCCATCAAAGTGGGGGCGACTGTAGGCATTGCATTTTTGCATACCAGCCTAATGATGAGCCTCGTATGGAGGCACTACTTTTTAGTTGCGGAAGTTGCGGAAAGCGGTCGTCGGAAATGGAAGGTCAAGAATTGACGTGTTGTGGATCTAATTCGCTTGTTTTGCTTCGGGTTTGTTCGTCAGGTTTCCGTTTCAAGATTACCCTCCACCCGGAACCTTATCCTCGCTCCTTTTCGTGCCTATCCTCTCTCTCTAATTTTTCATGCTTGTGACCCTTCAACTTCCATACAAAAATAAAAATCACCAACCAATTAAATAAATTCAAACTAAAATTAAGCTATTAAAAATACCAACCAATAAATAATAATTTTAACATAAATAACAAATAATTAAAACACAAAAATAAAATACACAACACAAACAATTAAATAAACAACAAACCAAGCCAAAACAATAAGCCATTATCCAGCCCATACTCTCATCACCCATGCTCCCCACTTTACCTTTCTTTCTTTTCTTTATTCAAACAACAAACACAACAAAACCATTATTCCCCCCTCACTCATACGCACTCAACTGCCCATACGGCACTCATACACCACCATAACTAATTAAACAATTCCCCACCAATTCTCTAATATTCGGCCACCCACCACCTTTCTTCTTTGTTTATTTATTTCCTTCACAAGCCATCAGCAACCCCACTTTCCTTTTTTTATTCAAACAACAAACACAACAAAACCATTATTCCCCCCTCACTCATACGCACTCAACTGCCCATACGGCACTCATACACCACCATAACTAATTAAACAATTCCCCACCAATTCTCTAATATTCGGCCACCCACCACCTTTCTTCTTTGTTTATTTATTTCCTTCACAAGCCATCAGCAACCCCACTTTCCTTTTTTATTTAACAAGAAGCCAAACACCTCACCTATCGGGCCATGCTTCCACGTGGGTGCCCCTTCTCCAAAAACAAAGCAATCATCTCCCAAGTTTCAAGGCTCCCATGTGATGATCACCATTTTGTCAAAAAGATTCAACAACCCCTTCCCATCACCGAAAAGCCCGGTCTTACCTCAAAATTTTCCTCCATTTTCCTCCTAAGATCACGCCCCATCATCTGGATGATCTGGATCATTCAGCCCTCCTTGATGAGGTCACTGCCATGAAACCATGATAGAGAAAAAGACTTCAGGCACAAGGGAGAACCCACGCCATTTTCATCAGCCTTCACTTGCACCCAACTCAGCCCACGCTCACCTTGCTCTCCAACCTCAGATCCTGGAACCTCTCGGCTCATCTTCACCATCATCGAGCATCATCTCCAATCCATCATCATCCAAAGAACTCCACACACTGGACTGCCGAGAAGAACCCCCCTGCTCACTGACCTGTAACCCTTGAACCCATGAAACCGTGACTCTAAACTACCCTTCTCTCTCAATGGAACATTCACAGCTCACACCCATAATCTTCACGCCTCTCACAGCCCATCTATATCACAAATTGACACGGCACATCATCAATATCCTTCACTGCCCTGGACGGCAGTAACAAGCCTTCACAGCCGCAACCCTTCATTCAGCAACAACCATTAAATCCTCTACACACTCACAACCGAATTGCAACACAGTCCTTTCATCAACACTTCATGCTCACAACTCCTCACAACCTTCACTGCAAGTTCACCACGCCAACAGCCACTCCACGCAAAGAAGAAACCCTTCACAGCAGCTCCACTGCACCAAGCCCTTCATTACCGAGAACCCTAGCCACACGCCACTTTCACTGCAGAGAACAAACCATGCACTAAACCTTCACAAACTGACTTCACGTAACACCAACCCTTCACACTTTCATGCACGCTAACAGCCCCTTCTAACTTCACTAAAAGCAACTCACTGCCTGCAGCCCCATACACGCATAGATTGCTCATCAACAGCCCCCTTCACTCACAAACTGCCCCTAACCTCACGAGTAAATAAGAAGCCACCCCGCACGCACCAAATTGTCGTGAAACCATCCCTGACACTGCCCCCAAACAGTCCAACTCACTGCCTTAAACCTCCACACAACCGTGAAACCTGCCCTCCAAACCCACGTAAGAAACCATCCAAAACCGAGCCCAAATTATCCAAGAGAGAGAAAGAGAATTTGAGTTGAAAAAGAGAGAAAACAGCGAGTGAAAATAACAGAAAAGTACAGAAAAATCATGAGTGGAAATAACGAGTGAAACGGCAAAAACGGCGAGTTGAAACTGTGAGAATACAGATAAAACGGTAAACTGTAACCGCGGGTGAAAATAGTGAAAACGGAAGAAACAACGGATCCGTTGAAAATGGACAAAACATTGAAAACGGCGAACCTGGACAAAACAGCGGAAAAATCGCATCAGTGAGAACAGTGGAATGATAACCCCTTCCGGCACCGCAGAACGCACTCCCGGACAGCGACTAAAAGGTAAGACCTGAGGGCACCCTTTGTTACTTTACTGTTACAGACGCGGCGTATTCGGTTGACGTCAGATACGTCTAATCGGGTATGCGAGGTCCTACATTAATAGTGGCCAAGTTACTGGCCCACATGTTTATTTTTGTATTTGCTATGTTATGAAAACTCATTTTCGAAGCATGTAATTTAAATGTAAGATTTATTTTTATGAATGTGAATTAGGTTGAATTATCATTGTACATGTATGTTCAGTAGTTTTGATTAATATTGCACAAATCACAAACATTACAGATGACATAAAGTAATAGACCATTCCGAACCAAAGGTTTGAGGTCTTCTCTTGCGAGGGGGTGAGTGCGGCCTCCTATAAGCCACTTACCAAATCCATGCACCAAGCCCAAGTATCCAAGCCCACCAAAAAGAACCAAACCCATGCCAACACCACACCTCACGCCCATCACCACCAAAATTAACCAAATACACATCAAATTCACTCACACACCACCAACTCACTTCCACTCACACAACACTTGCACACCTCACTTCACTCACAAAACATGTACAACTCACTTCCACCTCCAACAAAGCCTACCTAACCCACTAACTAGCACCCATTACCCTTTGCATACACACATTTACGCACAAAAACCTCTCAAATACACAAACCACCAACATTCCACTAAAACATACCCTACAGATTGTGGGTCTTGTTCCCGAATTGCAGGTCTTGTTCCTGATTGTGGGTCTTGTTCCCGGATTGCAGGTCTTGTTCCTGATTGTGGGTTTTGTTCCCGGATTGCAGGTCTTGTTCCTGATTCTGGGTCTTGTTCCCGAATTGCAGGTATTGTTCCTGATGTGGGTCTTGTTCCCGGATTGCAGGTCTTGTTCCTGATTGTGGGTCTTGTTCCCGGATCTTGTGTTAACTGTGGGCTTTATTCCGAAACTGTACTGATTGAAGGCTTTATTCCTTGAACTGTGCTGAATGTGGGTTTTTCCGGAATCTGCATTTACTGTGGGCTTTGTTCCCGAATTGTTGTTATGAGGCTTTATTCCCTCGAGCTTTGTTCCCGAACTGTGTTATTCCCCTGGGCTTTATTCCCAAACTGTTGAGATAGGGCTTTATTCCCCTAGGCTTTGTTCCTGAACTGTGTTGAGAGAGAGCTTTGTTCCCTGACTGTGTTAACTGTGGGCTTTATTCCCAAAACTCTACTGATTGAAGGCTTTATTCCTTGACTGTGCTGACTCTGTGGCTTTGTTCCTGAACTGTATAGATGAGGTTTATTCCTTCGAGCTTTATTCCCGAACTATGTTAAGATATGGCTTTATTCCCCTAGGCTTTCTTCCGAACGGCGTTATTCCCCTGGGCTTTGTTCCAAAGTGTTGAGATATAGCTTTATTCCCTAGGTTTATACTGATGTGGGCCTCGCCCCAAACTGATACCGATGTGGGCCTCGCCCCAAACTGATATGGGCCTCGCCCAAACTGTTTCTGATGATGATGTGGAGCCTCGCTCCCAAGCTGATATGGTGTGGAGCCTCGCTCCCAAGCTGATATGGGCCTCGCCCCCAAGCTGATGATGATGTGGAGCCTCGCTCCCAAACTGATGTTGCTGCTGATGTAGGCCTCGGCCCAAACTGATACTGATATGGGCCTCGCCCAAACTGTTTCTGATATGGGCCTCGCCCCCAGACGAACTGATGTGGGCCTCGCCCCAAACTGATATGGGCCTCGCCCCAAACTGATATGGGCCTTGCCCCAAAAACTGATGTTGATGCTGATGTAGCCTCGGCCCAAACTGATACTGATATGGGCCTCGCCCCAAACTGATACTGATATGGGCCTCACCCCAAACTGATACTGATATGGGCCTCACCCCAAACTGATACTGATATGGGCTCGCCCCCAGACTGAACTGATGTGGGCCTCGCCCCAAAACTGATACTGATATGGGCCTCGCCCCAAACTGATACTGATATGGGCTCGCCCCAAACTGATACTGATGTGGGCCTGCCCCAAACTGATATGGATATGGGCCTCGCCCCAAACTGATACTGATGTGGCCTCGCCCCCGACTGATACTGATATGGGCCTCGTCCCAACTGATACTGATATGGGCCTCACCCCAAACTGATACTGATATGGGCATCGCCCCAAACTGATACTGATGTGGGCCTCGCCCCCGACTGATACTGATGGGGCCTCACCCCCGGACTGATACTGATATGGGCCTCGCCCCAAACGGATACTGATATGGGCCTCGCCCCCAGACGGATACTGATATGGGCCTCGCCCCAAAACTGATACTGATGTGATGTAGGCCTCAGCCCTGGGACTCATCCCCGCAACTGATACTGATGATGATATGGGCTTCAGCCCTGGGACTGATACTGATGTGATGTAGGCCTCGGCCCAAACTGATACTGATATGGGCCTCGCCCCAAACTGATACTGATATGGCCTCGCCCCAAACTGATACTGATATGGGCCTCACCCCCAGACTGAACTGATGTTGTGTCTCCGTACCCGAAGTGTCGCACTCGGCAAAACTGATTCTGACAAAGAGGTGGGCCTCGCCCCCATAGTGCCATACCCGGCTGGACTGATCCTGATAAAGATGTGGGCCTCAACCCGCAGAGTGCCGTACCCGGCAAAGATTGATAATGATGCAAATGATTTATTTCAACATACTATATTGCTCTCCTCGAGACAATCTTAATAGCTAAACATATTTTCGTCCTCAACGAATGTTGTGTGTCAAAACCAGAGAACCTTCAAAGTACTTGATACACTCAATCAATCTTCTGATGGGTGATCTGAACTAGACTCCCAGTGTGTGTGTGTGCCAGGGCTCTTTCGCAGCTTAGTCCTTAAGTAAGCCAACTTGGTGATTTCGTTTCAGAGAATCGAACCAATGGGTCTAACCAACCTGGATGTCTTAATCACATTCTGTGATTACTTCAGCATACTCAACATGATATGGTTTTCATCTTTTTTCTTTTGTCTCTTTCTTTTCTTTTCTTTTTTCTTTCTTTTCTTTTCTTTCTTCTTTTTTCTTTCTCTTTTTTTTTTTTTCTTTTTTTTTCTTTTCTTTTTCTGACACACCACCCTTTAAGGTAACATTTCTCCTCATGGTGGTCCTAATACTCGCCCATGGGTAGCTTCACGCTTATCGGTTATAGGCGGTCTATTTTTTTTTCTTTTCTTTTTTATCTCAAAGGCTTTTTCTTTATTCCAACCATATCATATATCATAGCATTAGTAAATCAGGGTGGACACCTAGGCAAACGGTCATTCACCGATTCGTCATCTCTTCAACTAGTCACCTCGATAACTACTCAGGCTTCTACTGCTAGGATCCCGTAATTAGGTGCTCGTGAGTCTAACTCTGATCAATCCATTCAGAATACCGGGAGAGAACGTGTCTCGCACTTATCGTTTCTAGGATTTCCCCTACAGCATTCAATGTCATCACCGGACATATGTCTAATTACCAAAGACTTCTCTCACTCATTTTTTTTCTTTTCATTCTTTTTCATTTTTTTTCATTTTTTTTTTTTCGTCTCTTTTTTTTTTCTTTTTTTTTTTTTCACACTCATTTGTTTTTTCCATAATTAAAATGAAATACAAACTTTTCAAATAAAACACAAACTTTTCAAATAGGCCTTGGGATACCTGGTCAGCGGGGAACATCACCGATTCAGATTCTTTTCAATACGCCACTTGCTCGATATTAAATCATGAGATGCGTCTCAAGGATATTTCCTTACTTTGCCACAACTAATGAATTAGCTCTCATTCTTGTGATTGCCAAGCACCAATTTCTCTGTCTAACTTGCTCCGCCTGTGTTTTTACCAGCAAAAATGACACAAAATTAGAAATTCAAAAAAAACACGAAACAGAAATCACGGCAACTTGCATAGGTTGCCTCCCTTTTAGTGTTGACTTCATCGTCTTCAGCCAGACATGGCCGAAAAATTCTTGTCAGTGTGGCATCACCATCGTCTTTAGTGCTTGCCTCTTCTGATTCTTGTTGTTTTCCTTGTTCCGCCTTTGCTTTTTCCTGCAAAAAAACACAAAATTAGAAATTCCATAAAACATGAAACAGAAATCACAGCAAATTGCATAGGTTGCCTCCCTTTTAGTGTTGACTTCATCGTCTTCAGCCAGACATGACCGAAATCCATCTGTCAAGGTGGCTTCAATGTCATCATCAGTGCTTGTGTCCCCTTTTGATCTTTGCCGCTTTCTTTTTCTTTTTCTCTTTTTTCTTCAAAACCTGTGAATACAAAACAACAGAATAAAGACGTGTGCATGTAATGTATACGTATGCAAGTGTAGAGGTCATCCCTGTTCATGATGGGTTAGACCCTCATTGTGCTCCTCGGCGCCATATGTCTCTGGTCGTCCCTTGCTAGTTCTCTCTTTCGGTTTAAAACCTGCAAACATAGGACAAAACAAGAATTGCAAGTACGTTACGTGTATGCATGTATGCATGGATGAATTCCTATCCCATTGGGTTAGGT
>SKCR01028110.1:0-43201 GCA_019454045.1 Zanthoxylum bungeanum
TCCAGAACAAGAAAATTCAGATTCTTCTGAAGTAGCACCAGAGCACGAGGTACCAGAACCAATCGAGTTTGAAACTTCTGAAATTCGCCAATCAACTCGAGAGAGAAGACCTCTATGTTGGCACTCAGAGTATGTTATGTAGAATAACATTGTATACTGTCTTCTAATAGATGATGTAGAGCCATCAACTTTCTATGAAGCTATAAATGACGTAAATACATCTTCTTGGATGGCAGCAATGCAAGAAGAAATAGAAGTTTTACACATAAATAATACATGAGATATAGTATTATTACTACATGGAAGAAAAGTCATTGGTAATAAATTAGTCTACAAGATCAAGCGAGATAGCAATGATCAAATGGAGCGGTATCATGCACAATTGATGGTAAAAGGATATGCTCAGAAAGAATGGATTGATTTCAATGAGTTATTTTCTCCGGTGGTTCGATTTACAACAGTCAGAGTAATCCCGACTATGTGTACTTTTGACCTACATATGAAATAGTTGGATGTAAAAACTGTATTTCTTCATGGAGAACTTGAAGAAAAAATTTATATGCTTCAACCAGAAGGTTTTGCTGAGAACTTAGTTTGCAGGTTGAATAAAATTTTGTATGGTCTCAAATAGGCGTCGAGATATTGGTATAAGAGATTTGATTCCTTCATTATTTACCTTGGGTACAACAGACTCAGTTCAGACCATTGTATATATTACAAGAGGTTTAAAAATAATGACTTTATTATTATACTATTGTATGTGGACGACATGTTGGTAGCAGACCCTAACAAAGATCGCGTCCAAGAATTAAAGGCACAATTAGCTAGGGAGTTTGACATGAAGGATCTGGGACCAGCAAACAAGATTCCAGGGATGGAAATACATCGAGACATAAATAATAGAAAGATTGGGCTTTCTCAAAAAATTACTTGAAGAAAATCTTACAGTGGTTTGATATAGAAGATTGTAAGCCAATTTTTACCCCACTTCCTATTAATTTCAAGTTATCCACATTGTAAGCCAATTTTTACCCCACTTCCTATTAATTTCAAGTTATCCACATTTATGTGTCCTATGAATGAAGCTGAGATGGAAGAGATGTCTGAGTACCGTATGCATCAGCAGTGTGAAGCTTAATGTACGTCATGATTTATACAATACCAGACATTGCATAAACAGTGGGAGCAGTTAGTCGTTTTATGACGAATCATAGTAGATAGTATTGGAATTCCGTTAAGAGGATCCTTATATATATCAAAGGATCCTCAGATGCTGCATTATGTTATGGAGGATCAGAATTAGTTTTCAATTGCTACGTGGATTCAGATTTTACAGGAGATATCGACAATAGAAAATCCATTACAGGTAATGTGTTTGTACTTGCAAGAGGAGCAGTGAGCTGAGTATCCAAGTTACAGAATATTGTGGATTTGTCTACAACATAAACTGATTACATGGCAGCTACACAAGCTTGCAAGGAAGCTATTTGGTTTCAAAGGTTATTGGAGGAACTCGGACACAAACAAGAGAAGATTTCATTATTTTGTGACAGTCAGAGTGTTTTTTATATTGCAAAGAATTCAATTTTTCATTCAAGAACAAAGCATATAGGGGTACAATACCACTTTATTCGTGAAGTAGTGGAAGAAGACAGTGTAGACTTGTTGAAGGTATACACCAATGAGAACTTTATAGACGTAATGACCAAGTCTATCAATATAGACAAGTTTGTATGGTGTAAATCCTCTTATGGCTTAACAAAAACGTAAGCCGCTTGAAGACGGCAAAATAGAACAGATGGTATGGAAACTAATTGGTTCTCAATCAAGTTTCCAAGTGGGAGAATTGTTAATTATTGCACCGAAAGGTGAAAAAATTAATAATAAAAATATATTAATTATATGGGTGGGTCCCATATGCATAAAAAGAATTAAAAAAAATTAAAATTAAATATTTGCACATTGAATCTCATGTTTATAAATAGATGTTTCATTTCATTATTTTCTTCATTTTATTCGCAATCAAATCCTCTGTATTTTAAGAGAGAAACATATTGTTTCTTCTTAAGAGTTTGTGAGAGAGTTGTAATTCTCATATTCTAAGAGAGTGTGATATTATTTACTCATTGTATTTAGAGAGAAGTTGTAAAATTATTTCCATTATAGTGAAATCATTTTTACATTTTCCCGTGGATGTTTCTCTAGAATCTCGAGACCCAACCTTACAGAAACAGACCATTCTATTTCTAAAATCGATTATTGCTAGAATATTGTTGCATTAACATTAGTAATATTGCATCTTCCCAGTAATGTACAAGTTTAAATGCTATTTATCCTCGAGTTTTTTTCACAAATCTCCTTAGATTTTTGAGAATTGAAATAAAACTAATAAAATTGACAAAATCCAAATATAAATATAATTAAAAAATTTAAAAAAAAAATTTAATTTTTTTTTAAAAAAAAAAGTAAACCGGGTATCCGGATCCGGACCTGGTATATTTACCCGGGTCCGGAACCGGACCCGGGGTAATGGAATTGCTTCCGGATCCGGACCCGGGTCCGGATCCGAATTTTGCCATCCATAGGACCAAGCATTGGGCCGGGGTAGAGTCTTAGGGCTGGAAATAGGTCGAGACTCGGGGTCAGGACCTGGACTGGGACTCGGGCCGGGGCAGAGTCGGGACAACGGTCGAGGCCGGGACGGGGACCCAGGCCGAGACGGGGGCCGAGGTCGGGACACAAGACCGGTCCCGGGACACAAGACCCTAACCGGGATTTCGGACCCGCGTGGATCCGATATACTCGGTCCAGATACATAAATTCGGATTTTTTAAAATATTTTTCTGTTATATTTGTATGAAATTAATAAAATTATGGTTTTGGGTCCCAGAATTTCGGACCCGTGTGAATCCGGATCCGGGCAGAAATATGAATTTTTTTATCTTTTAATTAAATTATGGACCTGGCCTCAAAAATCCGGATCCATGTGGGTCTAAATCTGGATATATTTAGACCAGATCTTGGATCTAGAAATCCGATTTTTTCCAATTATATGTGTATAAAAGTAATAAAATTTTGGACCATGTCTCGGAATCCAGACCTGAGTGAATCCAGAATCGGGTATACTAGACGGGATTTAAAAATCCAGATCTAGGAAATTTTTTTACGAACTCGAGTTTTTTGGGTGTATGCAGATTCGGGTCAGACTCGCTTTCGGAAATGTCCATGTCTGAATCCATACGAATCCAGGCTGGAGCCGAATTTTTTTCGAACAATGTAAATCTAGGTTGGAGCTGGATCTTTTTGCAATGCCTATTTCTAACCACTGAAAAAAAATATTTGAAAAAAATATTTGATGTGCCAAAAATCAGAAAACGTTTTTCAGAAAATGTTTTCACTTGATAGCCAAATATTGAAAAATACTTTCCTTTCCAGAAATGATTTTCATTGAAAATATTTTACTTACGGAACTCATTTTACGTCGAAATAAATGGACCATAAGTGTATTTTATTGAATTTGAATCCAATATTGAGTTAAACCGTGTTAAGTTTCGTATAATTTTCTGCTACGCATTATAATATATGATTAAGATTCAATTACATATAATTTATTATTCAACACATATCAATAATAATTTATACAAATCTTAACTTAGCATCAAATCCAAGTCTAATTTTATTAGCTCCAGTACTGATATGTACAGGCGTCCGTACAATAAAAACGAAGCAGATCTGCTCGATCAATTCTACACTTATTGCCAAAGCTGCCAGCATCAATGAACCTCCATTATTCTAACAGCATCATCAGGCATATAGATTAATATATCAACCTCTCATAGTCCCTTAATTATAAATATATAATCCAATGAACTCTAATTTTAATGGCAATTTAATTTTCTCCTTGTCTGAGTACATTCGAATCTCAAACCTCTTATTTTTACTCAAAAAAATTACCAACTTAACTAGCTCGCATCTTAAAAAAAAAAACAAATTACTTATAGGAATAGTCCCTATATATCTATTATGGTTCGTGTTAGGAATATTTTCACGAAAAGATACATGTGCCTTTGCTTAAAAAAACCTATCTCATTTTGCACAGGCATATTTAAGAGGGTTGTTGGATTCATTGTTTTAAAAAGCGGTCAGAGACGGCGTCTCAAAGCGCCATGTCACCGTCTCTTAGCAAAAGCGCATCTAGGCGTCCGTCTCTGGCGGCCTTTTGTGTTTTCTGCACCGTAGTGAGTGAGGAGGCCGCCTCGCCCGATGCGTTAAAAGTAGTTTTTTTTTTTGTTTTTTTTTTTATTTTACCTCCAAAACGATGACGTTTCGAGGTAATTTAAAACCCCCAAGACGTCGTCTTTTGGGGTGAATATAAACCCAAAAAAAAGTAGATCTGCCTCTCTCGCATCTCTCTGCTCCTCTCTCCCTCTCTCGCACTATTTGCATCTATGCCCATCTCTCCCTCTCTCGCACTCTCTGTCTCTTTGCCTCTCTTGCATCTCTCTGTGGCTCTCCCTGTCTCTCTACCTCGCTGGCCACTGCCTCTATCTTTGCCTCTATGCCTCTCTCGCTGAAAGGTAAGCTCCCTCTCTCAGCAAGCATGCGTATGAAATTACGTCAATGTTGTGTATTAAAATTAAGTTGTTTGTGTTTCTTTTGTTTTTTAATTTTTCTAGTAATATGTCGGCTCGAAGTGATCCGGCCTGGAAGTACGGCCATGAAGTTAATGTGGAAGATGGTAATGGGGGATATAAGTATATTGAATGTGATTTTTGCGTTAGGATAATCAAATGGGGTGTGTACCGAATGAAAGAACACATTGCGTGTATTAAGGGTAATGTTGCGCCATGTACAATGGTTCCTCCATAAATAAAATCTTAGATTAAAGAATTCATGAAGAAAAATGATGCAAAAAAGGTTGCACAACTTTATAGAGAATAAAGAATTGATGAATGTGCATTCCTACACCCTAAATCTTTTGGTAGTTCAAACAGCAGTGTATCTCAAAGAAGATTTAGAGGGCCAATGGATAGATTTGTCATTAATGTTGAAGAGGGAAATTCAGAGGAAAATCTGATACGCCATTCACAAGGAAGTGTTCAGGATCTCTGTGATCGAACAACACAAGATTTTGGTATTTGTTTTTGAGAAGGCATCACTTTTAATGTTGCTAATAGTTCATCATTTGCCAATATGGTGCGATCAATTGGAAATTTTGGGCATATACTAAAATCACATACACTTATGAGCTATCAACAAGTATATTATACAATGAATTAGAAAATACAAGAGAAGTTGTTGATGTAGTAAAGAAAACATGGAGAGAAATATAGGTGAGCATTATGTCAGATGAGTGGAAAGATATGAGGGGAAGTCAATTGTTAAACTTCCTTGTGAACAATCCTTTTGGGACAATTTTCCTAAAATCTGTATATGTTAGCGATGTAGTTAAGGATGCAAACTTATTGTTCAACCTTCTTGGTGATGTTGTTGGAGAAATTAGAGAAGATATTGGGATTCAAGTTGTTACAGATAATGTATCAAACTATAAGAAAACATGTGAACTTTTAATAGAAAAGAGGAAATGATTGTGGTGGACGCCGTATGCGGCGCATTGAATTGATTTGATACTTGAAGATATTGGAAAGCTACCTCAACATAGGAATACATTGTCAAAAGCGAAAAAGGTAATTACAATTTAAACTTACATATTGTTAGGGTTAGATTTTATTAGATATATTATTATTTCATATCATAATTGTTATTGTCCTTTAACAGGTTAGTAACTTCATCTACAATCATGGAGCCGTGTTAGATTTATTGAGAAGTTTTATAGAGAGAGATTCAGTTCGCCCAACTCCTACAAGGTTTGCTACTGCATTCTTAACATTACAAAGTATGCATGGTTTGAAGCAATCTTTGAAGCACATGTTTAGTTTAAAAGAGTGGAATGAACTTAGTTTTTCAAAGAAGTCTGAAGGGAAAGAAGTGAAGAAAATAATTTTGAGTGATAGGTTTTGGACTTGTATTGCTTATGCATTGAAAACCACAAAATCTATAGTTCATGTGTTGAGGATGATAGATGGCAAAAAAAAAAATTCATGGTATAGGATTTATATATGGTGCCATGGATAGAGCAAATGAGGAAATAACAGCAAAATTGGGAAATGAGGTTGGTGCATACAAGGAGATATGGAAAATGATTGATGATAGGTGGAAGTCTCAATTGCATCGCCAATTGCATGCAGCTGCCTACTTATTGAATCTTCATATCCAATATGCAGACAATCCTCCTTCCAGGCATCCAGAGATTAGGCGTGGGTTTATTTTATGCATGGCCAAACTGTTGCCCAATCCTGAAGATCGATATTTGGCAGATGTATAAGTGGGCAAGGATTATTTGGTCTCAGTCTGGCTAAACACACCATCTTTAATCGTAGTCCTGATATGTGAATTATCATTTTTGAGTTATTATTAACAAGATATTATATGAATTTTAAAAGTGTATATTCATTTTTATTAAAGCTGGCTAGTGGAGAGCATATGGCGATGAAACTCCTCAACTGCAATCTTTAACAATAAAGATTTTAAGTCTAACTTGCTCATCCTCATGGTGTGAACGCAATAGAGTACATTTAATATGATATAACCTAATAACAACTTGTGAATATTTAATTTTAAAAAGCAAATATATGATAATTATGATAATTTGAATAATTATTTTTAGATTTATACAAAGAAGAGAAATAAATTATCCACCCAGAAATTGAACTCATTGGTATACATATTGTACAATATGAGATCGAAGCAAAAATACATGAAAAATAATCATTGCAAGCGAATGATGATCCTTTGATTGAGGATGAGTTGCCTTCTAATGATGAGTGGGTGGCTGGAGAAAGACTTCTTATGGAAACTCCCATGGAACAACCGAGTGGGAGTAGACCACTTGCACAAAAGAGGACCAGAGTTTAAAGTAAGTTAATCTTTACAGATAATGCAATTTACATAATAAAAATTAAATAATAATAATAAGACTTTATGTTATTTGTTAGGGAAATAAAAAGCTCTACAATTAGTGGATGAAGACAATACAAGTGAATGAAGCACTTTGGAGGTCATGTCGTTGGACACAAATGATAGCATATTTAAGGATTAGTTATCAGTTGTATTTTGAACATATTCTGAATGATTGATAAATGAATGAGTTTTGGACTTGTTGATGCTTTTATTATGCTGATTTATGATTTTAATTCTTATTTTGATGTTCGGGTTGAGGCTCCCGCCTCGCACCTTAATAGTCGACCGCCTCGAGGCGTTATCCGTATTTTTAAACATGGATTGGATTAAAATTTAAAACCGACCAAATTTCATGTCATGTTCATGTTATGCAACTTACAGTAAAACTTTGATAATTTGATAACTTCAATTAAATATTGAAAAAAATATCTCACAACGACTGAAACATTGAACAACCCTCAACTCTAAAATTAGTTTTTGGGTTGAGTTAGGTCTATGAATATCTCACATTGATTGAGATGAAAAAATGAACTCAAAATATAAACATTGGACAACCCTCTACTCTAAAACTAACTTTTGGATTGAATTAGGTTCATGAATTTCAACAAATAACAATAATATTTTTTTATAATAATTCGATAAACTTATAAGATAAAATATTTTTGAAAAATTTAGTTTCATATAGAATCCACTTACTATATAAATTAAAAATACACTACAATACAACTAGATATAAACATTTATAGAAGTATGAATAATTCTAGCCTAAAATAAATAGTCTCTCTTTTTTTTTCTACCTTCTTTAGTCAGTCATAGAAAGCAGCTTGAAAATCGCTCAATCAAGCTTGTGGAGCAAAATAAATAAATTCTCGTAATAATATAAAGATAGTCATGCCAATAATACTCGTCTTGAAAATTATATTATACTTATATTTAGAGACCAAGATCACGTCTCAATCAATGCAAGATATTTTCTTCAATACTCGTCTTATCTGTAGGAAATTCTCTAATATATATAGTAAAAATATAGGGGATACATATCCCTTAAGAAGTGCATTATGGGAAAGACACAAAGATGAATTGACATATCCTCTAAAGTGAAGGTATGTATCTCTAGGCTTCAAAAGACATAAGGAATGAGTATAACTATTAGGAGAGTTACACCCTAAAAAACACCATTCCATGCCTATAAAAATGGGACATTGGGTTTATTTTCAATTAACCAAAAATTCATTCATTCTAAATAATCTGAAGTACAGAGAGAGTTTCCACAATTCTTTCTTAAGTTCAAGTTTTTGAAGAAATGAGTGCCCCTTCTACAGAAGCAACCAAATAATCCTGGGAGAATGTTAACCATAAGAAATCCGTAGAGCATCGAGGCATGACTAATAAACTCTTAAGGACAGAGGCAACTCGATTTGGTTCTAATTTTAATTTTTCTTCAACCATTTCAGGTTTTTTCTAAGTCTTCTTATTTATGTTACATTGCTTGTATGTTAGTGAAAATTTATTTGAATGTTGCATGTTAAAATTGATTAATAACACATTAGAAATAGGGATGGTAATTTAGGTTGGGATTCGTTTATTCATTCGATTCGATTCGCTTTAAAGCGAGTACGAGTTTGTAAAAATGGATTCATTTAATAAATTGGTCAATTCGATTTGATTCGTTTAATAAACGAATCGAATACGAATTTAAGCTCATTGATTCGTTCATTCGTTTATGATTCGTTTTATTATTTTCTTTTACTAGTTATTGTTATTTTTAATTAAGATTCGAGAAATTATGACTAATTACCATAGTAAAAATAATATTTTCGATATTTGGTGAGGTATTTTTAGTAAATATGTTAATTACATATTTAATATGTATATATTTATGAAGAATTAATTTAAATAAATTATGGTAAATAATGTCATTAAATAATATCATGACTAAATGAATATTCGTATTCGATTCATTTAATAAACGAATCGAATACGAATCCTGATATTAGGATTCGTTTAATAAACGAATCGAATATGAATCCATCACATTTTGATTCGATTCGTTTAGCATTCGATTCGTTGATTCGTTTTGTCACCCTTAATTAGAAACAACAATCTTAAGAACTTATTAATTTACATGTGTTGTTAAATTTATTTTTGCATATTTTAATATTCTTCTTCCTGGAAAATGTATTATGTGCATGAAAATTACGTAAGGGCGTTCGAACGCCCGGCGAACGAATAGACAAAAAATCCTATATTTCGCAGTTCTGTTCGAACGCGTCTTCAAATGCCACTCGAACGTCGGTCTTCTGGAAAGATTTGTTCGAACGCGTATTCAAACGCAACTCGAAGGCAAGTCCTATGTAAAGTTTCATTCGAACGCGTTTACAAACGTTACACGAATGTGAACTCACTGGAAAGCCTCGTTCGAATGGCTGAGCGAACTTGACACTAACACAAGTCAATCCTGGAATTTTTAGATTTAAACTAATATCATAGACTTAGTGACACACTCAAAAAGTAGTTCTTTACTCTCAAATATAAGAGTGTCGAAGTAATAAAATAACCCGGTAAGTCCGGGGTCGATCCACATGGAATAAATTTAGTAAAACAAAATAACAATTCGAGTGAAATAAAAATATTGGATTTGTTTGAAGTGATGAAACATTTTAAATTGAACTGCAGTAATAAATTAAAATATTGGGGCTAGGAGATCCACTCTTAATATTTCAAATAAAAAGAAATCTTACTTTTTATAATATACAAATTCTCATTTTTTACCCAGTTAATTTACTTCATGAATTAATTATGTCAAAACATATAAAACCAGCCATAAAGGCGGTGATAATATTTGTCTATAACAAGTCTAGTTAGGTACTCAATTATGCCAAATAAATAAAACCAGACATAATGGCGGTAACAAAATTTGTCAATAATTAATCCAGATTTAAATTACTTATTCATATTACAATTTATATATTATAATATAAATAATATTAATCTATATTCTCATATTAAGACTTTCACTCTTTACCCCAGCATGATGAAAATAGCTACTCATGAATCGAAGAAAAATATGCATAAATTTATTACCGAAAGAAAAAAATTACAAGAAAACTTAAAAATTAAAACACATAAGACACACTCTCTCAAATTCTACAAGAGAACTTTGAAAGAAAGCATGAAGAAAAATGAGAGGTGAGCACCTTTATTTATAGTAGAAGTGCTCATCTCTCAATTATTAATTACAACTTTCTAAATCAAATACAAATAACAAACTTTTACTAATTTATTTTTTTCCATTTTCCTTTTTTTGACTTTTTTTGATTTTTTGTTGATAATTGTATAAACATGATCACAATCTACCTAAAGTGAATTATGACATTTCAACTTTTATTTTTTATTTTTTATTTTTTTATTTTTTTAAATTTTATTTTCTAATAATTAAAATTATATGCAACACACATTGACGTCTTCATCAATTTCGACAATGAAAACCTCACAACTATAAATTCTTGTAAACAGTAAAGTTGTATATATTTGAGTCTTCTTTCATCTGGAACTATAATTGCCTCAATCCGATAACGGAGTAAAAAGTTATGGCCAAATTATGAAAATTACGCAAAGTTAGATTTTTCGAAATTGTATATTGTTAGAACGCCCTTTCAAGTTTTCGGCCTCCAAAATCCAAATCTCACGTCCATTTTTCTAGTTATGCATCTAAGGTATTATTTCACCTATATTAAAAATAAAAATCACAATGAAAATATATAAAACATAAATTTAATTATTATTTTACAAATGTGCTAAATTAAGGGGATTAATGAAATTATAAGTGTAAAACAATTAGATTCTCTTTTATTAAGTGTATAATTTTTAATGTACATCACACCCCCAACCAGCTTATTACTAATTCCTAGTAATTGAAGCGAAAATTTTAAGAAATAATAATTTATCCAAGTCAGTAATTGTTTTCAATCTTTCTAAATTATCAAATAAGTAAATTCTCATGTACTTTTTAACATTCTCCATACACACAGAAAACAAGGTATCAATCAATTCATTGTGCTCACAATATTCACACGTTTTATTGAAAATAGAGTAATATTTTTGTCTTAAAATTATATTTGAGTTCATACCTTTTTGGTAATGGAAGTTTATTTATAAAAAAAATAGTTTTTTTTTGGGTAAAAACACATCTTCAATCCTTGTAGTGAGCTTTGGGCCAGTGAATCCCAAACCAGTTGGCTTTAGGGTATTAGGTGTTAAGACACTTCTACGAACTTAATTGCTCGGATCTCATATGTTAAAAAGAAGAAGTGTATGATTTCCTTAAACTTTCTCTTTAACCCATGTAACGAGCATTAGATCAGTGACTCCCAGAGCAGATGGTCTTAGGGCACTATGTGTTAAAAACCCCCTACAGACTTAATTGCTCGAGTTAGAGAGGCTACGAAATCAAACTTATTCACACATTTTTTTTACAAACTCAAGCTCTACCGTTTTACGCGAACAATCATTGTTTGTTTAGGCAAAAGCATGGTTAGTTTTATTGAATAAAAACACAAATTTCATTGCCTTTAGGTGCTCCTTCTAACAAACTAGAGAATTGAATATTATAAAATTTTCACTTACAATCCATAATCATATGTTACTGTGTATGTTGATAAAACCTGTCAAATGAGCATATCGAGATCAAATTTAATCAATATTATGGAGAATTCACAAATTTAAATGATATAAAAAGAAGTGAATAAAATTAACTTGTTACGAATATTGAAATGCGTCTCAGAAGCGAAAACTCCTTACACTGCCCTCTCTAAACAACAATTCCACTTGGTTAGTTAAAAATTTATTATTAGTTTGTGTGGAGTTTTTTTAAAAAAAAACCACAAAATAAAATCAAAACAAAATATTATTTTTTTTACACATAAAATAACAAAATAATAAAAACTTTTTTTTTACATAAAATAACAACATAAAAACAAAAATATTTTTTTTGAAAGTAATGAAACATAAAACAAAATCTATCTAGTCAACTATCTCCTCCCCCAACTAAATTGAGACATTGTCCCCAATGTCTCAATAAGAAGAAACCGAGTTTAGAAGACATCACCTAGTTAGTGTGGAATTGACAATTGAATTTACGACTATTTAAAAGAAAAATTACATATTAAGATCAAAATCCACTTTACGCTTCTTGCCACGATCATTATCAGACCATTTCAATTTGGAAAGAATGAGGTCGATTTTTGGTTCATAAGCTAAGAGTTGATCAATTAATTCATTATGTTTTCTTACAGTTAGGACAATATCTTTTACCGATTTCGAAATGAACCCAATTCTTTTGGTATCCGGAAGAAATACTAAAAGAAAATCGAAAAAATTGTCAACATTAAGTAGTCCAATGAGTTTTTGGTGAATGTTCAAGTTCGCTCATGATGCTACTGTAAATATTTCTTCCAGTGTGCCTAGCCCACCTGGTAAAGCAATAAAAATGTCAACATGATTAATCATTTCAGTAAGTCTTTCAGACATACCTAAGACAATACATTCTTCTCCATTTGATTTTCCGATGAGATTTCCGTCTGCCAAAGGTTTTGGAATGATCCCCAAAACTTGACTGCCACATTCATGTACGGTCTTTGACACACATCCTATCAGTCCAAGATTGCCACCGCCATATACTAATTAAATGCATGTTTCTTTCTTCCATAATTTCCGCCATAATTTCCGCCATAACTCTACACAATTCTTTTGCAGTCTCAACAAATTCTGGTTTAGTTCCAGAGCTAGTTCCACAAAACACACGGATATTAGTGACTCGTCTTCTTGAAATTATCTCATTTTTTGTTCTCTCTCTAATCTGGATGTGTTGAAGAGAGAAATGACGAGTTGTATTTACGGATCTTGAAAAAATATTAGTAATAAAAGTACTAGTACTTGCAAAATGACAATTGTTAGATGAATAGTAAGATAGACTGTGAAAGTTAGATACTGTCGGCAAAAGTAAAGGAAATCAAAACAGTAAATTAAAGTAAATTAAAATAGTAATTTAAAGTAAAGGAAATAAAAGCAATAAATTGAAAAATATGTACTGGTAGTTGTGATTGTGGCTCACATATTCCTCTGGTTTTACGTCCAGTAACGGCTTGAACGCCCTCTATGGGTCGGGGATAAGCTTCTCATCCAATTTTCTTATAAATTGGCAAACAAGGTTGGCACGCTCTAAAAGTGGTTACTCTCAAGTATAAGAGTGTCGAAGTAATAAAATAATCCGGTAAGTCTGGGGTCGATCCACAGAGAATAGATTTTTATTATGATAAAATAATAATTAAAGCGAAAGGAAAAAGATTGATTTGTTCGAAGTTGTTTGGCGAATTTGAATTAAATGACAACGATAAAATAAAATGCTGGGGTTTTGGGATCCACTTTTAATATTTTATATTTAGAAATCTCACTTTTTATAATATATAAATGATCATTATAACCCAATTAATTTACTTCCATAATTAACTATGCCAAAACATATAAAATCGGTAATAAAGGCGGTAGTCATTTCTATCGATAACTAGTCCTGTCAAGGTACTAAATATGACAAAAACATAAAACCAGCCATAAAGACGGTGATAACGTTTGTTTATATCAAGTCCAGTTAGGTACTCAATTATGCCAAAATCGTATAAAACCAGTCATATAGGTGATAGAAAAGTTTGTCAATAATTAATTCAGATCTCAAATAATTATTATTCATTACTATTTATATATTATAATAAAAGTGAGATTAATCTAAACTTAAATTATAAAAGATATCATTGACTCTTGAGACGCATCCTAATGGACATCTTCATACAATATATAATGGTAAGTCTCAACACATAGGTCGCAGACACAATACCATACAACAATTGCTCTCAAGTGGCATAATTTCAATAGATTATGTCAAGTAAAGGGAAAACGTAGCGGATCCACTTATTAAAGGTTTACCTAGAGAGCAAGTTGAGAAGTCATCGAGGGGAATGTGTTTGATGTCTATAAATTAAGAATTGTCACTGTGGAAACTCAACCTATCTGATTGAGGATCCCCAAGATCTAGGTTCAAATGGGACAACTGAAACGTTGTGTAATTCAAAAGAAGCAATGTACAGTTCTATACTCTTTCTTATTCCTATAATGACGCAGAATGTTTGTAGGGAACGATTTCCCTCGCGCAGCGGAAGCGATTAGGCTCACGGATCTAACTTGAAAAATTTTTCTGCTCTTCCCTTTGCTTGGCCGAACCACACCAGTGGATTCACTGATGTTTTGGACAAAATCTCAGCTCCGTAATAGCCCCGAAACAGTCCCCGAACAGCCCTTGAACTGCAGTGAAATAACGGACTGTTATGGACACGTTATGGGCGTGAACTGCACCCAGTTTCAGGTCTGATTTGCGCCACTCACTGCTCAATTTCATATCTGATTTTTCTCCAAAAATCAATCCTAACACAGCCCTAAAATTATCCTAAAGTGTTTCCCAAAATCCCGAATGAAAACCAAACAAAACGGAGCTCCCTGAGAACTTGTATCTGCGCAAATTGCAGGGATTCCAGGGGCTGGTTGCTGTGACTTGTGTTAAGTATTTGGGGATGTTTTTCAACGTCACGAGGTCTTCCGAACTATGTTTCGACACTAACGGAGGGTAGTGTGGGCTACACTCACAAATTAATCTCTAAACGGTTTTGAGGAATAATCACACACACCAAAAGAATTCTCAACTCTTGAGAGCTTGGAGAAGGAGATGGAGGCTAGGGTTTCTAATGACTTGTGTATTAAAATAAATCATAATTTATCTTTTATACTTATGGTAATTTGTTTCATAAAAAAACAATCAACAACTAGTCTCCCAATCTCTATGGAATTCGGCCAATGGGGGGATTAGGAATCCTTGTTTTATTTTTCTTCCAAAATAAACAAATCCTACTCCCTTTAGGACTCCAAATTTTCGGCCAAGAGGGATTTAATTTGGATTTGATTTTGTTTCCAAAACAAAAAAATCCTATCCCTAATATGACTCCAAAAATTCGGCCAAGGTAGGGGACAATTAAGATTTGATTTTGTTTCCAAAACAAACAAATCATTCCTTATCCAATAAGGAATCCTACCTTGGTAATAATCCTTAGCCTTATTAAATTATATCATATATAATTTAATGTTCTAATTTAATAATTATCATATATAATTATTAATACTTTATATTAACTTTTAATATAAAGTCTCATGTGTGATATAATTATTATTAATCATATTAATAATATTTATTCCTTTTGTGAGTATATAATTGGACCATCCAATTATATTAGCTCCGCTATAGTAAATCGAGCTAGCACGGGGACCAAGTGGACCTACGGTTCTGAGCTCCAATAATCTCGAAATATTAATTAAGCTCTTAATTAAATATTACGAATTATTAACTCCGGGTTATTCCACTAAAAACCTGAAGTTGCACTCTCGTCGCCGTAGATAAAATATAAGGCCGAACAAAGTCGGTGTCCACCGATCTAGTCATTGCATACGAATTGATCATTCACGAATATCTCATAATTAGAGCCGGGTCATAATGTCCGTTATACCCCTCTAATTATTTTATCTTAAGTACCATTGATTCTCTAATGAACGATTTATTCACAACTGTTATGAATATTAATCTTTCTATTCGTAATAGAAAAACTTGAGCGCTCAAACCGTTCAAGTACCGAATCAACCCTTAAGAGAGATACTCATCTACTTCTCGTAAGAAGGAGTGAATTCCATGTCTATGTAAAACGTTCCCAGCTACATAACAGACTATGCCCCCAAAGTACGTAGTTATTGGTTGGGATTGCTACACCAACCTCACCTTTGTAAATCAAAGGACACAACCCGTTATGCAGGAGTTCGTAGTATACTCAGGATTAAGATCAATCCATATATGACCATCAAGTAGATCGAAATGACTTTCTTTGTTTAACGGATATTATAAGAATGTCATTTCTATCTAGGCCCAGTCCTATATGAACACATCATATAGGTGCCTCCATTCTCATGTCTCTACATGGACGATCCGGATTAAGATCGTCATCCAAATATAGAATGGACCGCAGCTATAGATAAACCACAAACAAAGTACCCGGTTTGTTTCTCTCTATGGACTATTTAAGATTACTAACTTTAGTCTTAAATCCTCTGGTGCATGAAGTTCATACACCAAGTCTGAAGGTACATAAGTAATCTACGGTATTTATGAAGATATACAATATGCGATATTGAACAAACAATTAGATAAATGAATAATGCATCCTTTTATTTTTAAACACATGAAGCCGTTTACATCACATGTAGCTCTAGGGCATACATCCCAACAATCTCCCACTTGCACTAGAGCAAATGGGACATGTCTCGCAAACCTAGACCATCTAGGTGACCATCAAACACTTTAGCCGGCAAGGTCTTTGTAAACGGATTAGCAAGGTTCTCTGCGGATGCAATCTTTGTGACGGTAACGTCACCTCTCTGCACTATCTCCCTGATGAGATGATATTTCCTCTCTTTATGCTTTCCCCTCTTATGGCTTCTTGGTTCTTTGGAGTTTGCCACTGCTCCACTATTATCGCAATATAGGGTGAGTGGTTTATCCATATCTGGAACAACTTCCAGATCTCCCAAGAATTTAAGGAGCCAGACTGCTTCTTTAGTTGCTTCACAAGCCGCTACATATTCAGCCTCCATGGTGGAGTCGGCAATGCAAGATTGCTTTATACTCCGCCAAACAATAGCCCCACCACCTAGGGTGAACACTGATCCAGATGTTGATTTCCTGGAATCGACATCTGTCTGAAAATCAGAATCTGTATATCCTCTCCAGAATATACTAGCATATAATCTCTCGTTCTCTTTAGATATTTGAGAATGTGTTTCACAGCCACCCAGTGATCCAATCCCGGATTTGACTGAAACCTACTGACTACTCCCATTGCAAAACAGATGTCCGGTCTCGTGCAAAACATGGCATACATGAGACTACCAACTGCTGAGGCGTATGGGATATGTCTCATTTCCTCAACGACTTGAGGTGTCTTAGGAGACTGTTCCTTCGACAAATGAATTCCATGCCGATATAAGGCAGATTGCCTTTCTTGGAATTCTGCATCCCGAATCGCACAAGAATCTTGTCGATGTAGGATGTTTGAGACATAGCTAATAGTCGTTTCTTGCGATCTCGAAGTATCTGGATCCACTACAAGAAAACTGCCAAATAGCGACGGAAAAATCCGTAGCTAATTCGTCGCTAATTGGCCATTAGAGACGGAATAGCGACGGAAAAATTCCGTCTCTATTTTGTTGGTCGCAAAAAAAATAGCGACGGAAATATATCATCCGTCGCTAAAGTTAGCGACGGATGGAAATTCCGTCTCTATATAGCGACAGAATGTCCGTCTCTAATTAGCGACGGTTAGTATTCCGTCGCTAAATAGCAACGGAAAATTTCGTTTCTGATTAGAGACGGAATTTCCATCCGTCGCTATTTAGCGACGGAAATTCCGTCTCTATAATTTTTTTGAAAAAAAAAATTAAAAACTGAAATTTTAAAATTTTATATAGGCGGGAAATTTAAAATTTTAAAAATATTTTGCGACGGAATATTTCCGTAGCTATTCCGTAGCTATAATTTTTTTTTGAAAAAAAATTAAAAATTTTAAAATTTTAGAGAGGCGGGAAATTTAAAATTTTAAAATTTTGAAAATATTTAACAACGGAATATTTCCGTAGCTATTCCGTAGCTATATATTTTATTTTTTTTTGAAAAAAAAAATTAAAAACGAAAATTTTAAAATTTTAGAGAGGCGGGAAATTTAAAATTTTAAAAATATATGAAACTTTTAAAATTTTAAAAATGAAAAAATTTTATAATTTTAGAAAAGAAAATTTAAAATTTTTAGAAAGGAAATTTTTTTTTAAATTTTAGAGAGGTTGGAAATTTAATAATTATATAGATATGAAAAATTTATAAATTGTAGAGATATGAAATTTTTAAATTTTATATAAGGGAAATTTTAAAATTTTGAATGGTATAAAATTTTAAAAAAGTGGAATTTTTTAATTGTTATATATACATCTTAAATTATACAAGATACCGTAATGTCCACCGCGAGCTTCGACACACCCCCCATCCATTTACGAAACGTCCACCGTTTGTTTCTTAAGAAATTTTAAAAGAGGGGATAAGAAAAATGAGAAATGATAATGAGAGTTGAGGTCATGAAAATTTGATGGTATATGAATTGAGTAAGAAATTTTGGATGGTGTATTGGAGTTGAGAGTTAAAAAGATTATGATGTATATATAGAGGAAAAAAAATAAGAGAAGCGGGAAAATTTGTAAATTTTGTATACTTTTGAAATTTTCACAAGGTGGGAAATTTTTTGAAATTAGCGATGGAATAGTGATCCGTCTCTAATTAGCGACGGATTTTCATTTCCGTCTCTAATTTAGAGATGAAATTTTTTTTGTCGCTAAATTCCGTCCCTAATATCATTATCGGTTTCAATTCCGTCTCAATTCCGTCGCTACATTTTGAAATGGAATATTCCGTCGCTAAATTCCGTCGCTAAAACTGTAATTTCTTGTAGTGATCCCAAGAACATAACTTGCATTTCCCAAATCTTTCATTTGGAATAGCTCAGCTAGCCAGGTTTTTACGTCTGATAATATTCTTACATCATTCCCAATAAGTAAGATGTCATCAACGTATAAGACAAGAAAAACCACCTTCCCGTCAATGACGCGTGACCGGCGTAAACACACACGTATAACGCAAGCGCACGCGTATCGTTCAAGTAGTATAAAAATATCGATCCCACGAGGACTTAATATCTAAACTATTAATTTTATGAGGTCAAATGATTACTAATATCTAACAAGTTGATTGATTGATTTGAAATGGTGATGAATCTAAATTTAAAAGCAAGTAAATAAATAGTCGAAAATAGGTTTTAAGAAAATTCAATATTAAAAACTATCTAGGGTTGTGATTTATTCCAATATTATTTAAAGATGAAGTGGTTATCTTATAGTTGGGTAATATATTGATTTATTAACCTGGAACACTAATTTATGTAAAAGCCTCTTCCGATGGTCAATTACAAATACCTAGTATAATCCAATTGAACCATATGTCTATGTCAACCAAATTACCTAGATTCATTAAGATTAAGTTCCAATTATGGCTACCCCCGCCCGACAGGTATATTCCTATCCTGTAAGGAAATCTATTAAAAGGGTTATCTATCCTTAAGGAAGATCGTGGGCTATTGAGTCTAAGGTCTTAAACTTAAAATCCCTATGTCTAGTTCATTTTAAATTTACCTAATCAATTTAATTTATGGCCAGTTAATTAAAGAGCATTAAGATTAAGACTCAATAAATAAATCTTTATATTACCCAAATTATAATCTAACCCTTATAACCCGTGATATTGGATTTCATCACAACCCTAGATAACTAACTTAGTTACAACACATAACTAGGGCTAATACAAACTTAAAAGACATAAAATGAAATGCTGAAAGTAATTGCGGTGAGTAAAATGCTGAAAAGTAAATTACAAATGAAATAAAATGCTAAGGCAAAGGAATTACTTCTACTACTACTACTAATTTAGATATCTCCCATTAAAATAATATATAAACTTGTGATAATATTTTACCAACCGACCAATCTGGCGGTATCCTGATTAAGTCAAATTAAGTCCAACCAGCCATATAGGTGGTAATATTTGTCCATAATCCAGCCATAAAGGCGGTACCAAAATAAATTTACCACCAACCGACCAATCTGGCGGTATCATTGATTAATCAGGTTCAAACCAACAGAAAATAAATTTACCAACCGACCAATATAGCGGTTTCCTTGATTAATCAGGTTTAAACCAAATTAAATTGAATTGCCAACCGACCAATATAGCGGTTCCTTGATTAATCAGTATTTTAAATAGTAAATATATCATTTTTAAGGGAGATTAATCTAAATAGCAATAGTAAAATAATTACCTTTCACCCTAGCATAGGGAAGTTACCTCCTCATAGTGAATAGTAAAAACTGTAAAATAAGAAAGTAAATTACTATTATTACAAAAAGTAATTAAAATTATTACAAAGTAAAAACTAAAAATTAAACGAAACTTATAGAGAGAAGAATTCCATATTTACATCAAATAAGAGAGAGGGAATGGTACACTGAAATCAGAATTTCGAGCTCTATTTATAGGCGCGAGTAAGGTCCCAGCGTCGCGACGCTGGGTACAGTTCAGCGTCGCGACGCCGGGTACAGTGAGACGTGGCACAAGGACAGCTTGACACGTAGCGATTCGGATAAGAGGATAAGGTTGACACGTGTAATGGCGGCTGGAACTCAATTATGAAGCTGACGTCATTGATGATGTGGCACTGTTCATGACGTCATTGGTGATGTGGCACTGTTCATGACGTCATTGGTGACGTCATGATGATGTGGCGTGCGCACGTTAGCGGATCTTCTGTGGTGGTGACACGTGGCACGGCGCATGTTACCAAAGTCAAACTTCTCAAATTCTGACCAGTTGACCAGGCGCATGTTAGCAGATTCGGCGTATGCTGGGCGTCGCGACGCTGAAGGTCCGGGCGTCGCGACGCGAAAAAGACCAAAATATCCCTTCTGACGCATTTTTGTCCGGTTTTGCCCCAAATTGCCTCCAGTGTTATCCAAACTTTATTTATCTGCAAAATAACAACAAAACACATCAAAACGTTCATAAATCTCGAGAAACAATACAAAACATTAGGTCAAATGAGTGAGAAATAGTGATAAAAATACCACTCATCACACCCCTAAACCTAACATTTTGCTAGTCCTCGAGCAAAACAGAAAATAAAATAACATAAAGAAATAAAATTAACTAAGCCACTTTCGTAGGGATCACGGTTGCATTTAGCGTATGCAACAAGCCTTTAAACCCTTAGGTGTCCCTAGTGGACGAGTTGTAGTCTCGTGAGGGTTTACAGCAATGATACCCACAAACATTTTACAAAAGTAAAAAGGTATTAAAACTAATGCACACAAAAGAAAAAAGACAAGCGAAAAGAGAATAAAGAAGTTAGTGACTAATCAGGTGAAACTTCTACTCCAAGTTACTAGTTGTTTTATTTCTTTCTAAATTACCGAATAAGTAAATTCTCCGATTATTTTTACCATTCTCTATATACACAGCCAACAAAATATTAATCAACTCATTTTTGCCCACAACAGTCATAAGTGTAGTTGATAAGAAAGTAATATTTTGTCCTAAAGTTCTATCAGATTTCACACCTTTTTGTAGCAATGGAATACTTTTTCTGATTTTTTCTTTGCTTTTTCTGAATTTTGACTTTTTATTTATATACAATACCTTCCGTCTATGTAGCGAGCTTTGGGTCGGTGGCTCCCAAACCAGTTGGCTTTAGGGCACCAGGTGTTAAGACACCCCTACGAACTTAATTACTCAGACTTCAGATATATATATATATATATTTTGTAGCATATTCGATCCATGTAGCGAGCTTTGGGCCAGTGACTCCCAAACCAGTTGGTTTTAGGGCACTAGGTGTTAAAACACCCTTACAGACTTAATAACTCGGATCTCAGACGTTTTTTTTTTTTTTTTTTTTTTTTTTTACTCCACTGCTTTTTGAGATGCTTCCTCCTCCAATTAAACTAGAGCACTGAATATTACAAACTTTTCAATTTAACTCATGTCCGTATGTTACTATATATGTTGATAATACCTGTCAACTGAGCATATGAAGATCCATTTTAGTCCGTTTTAAGGAGAATTCACAAATTAAATAATTCAAAATGAAATAAACAAAAATTAACTTGTTTCGAAATAGGTTTGAGATACGTCTCAGGAGTGGAACTCCTTACTCAGCTATCTTACCAATTTCACCTTTTAGTCAAAATAAAACACAAAAACACAAAATATTTTTGTAATTTTTTTAAAATTTTTCAATTTTTTTTTGTATTTTTTCGAAAAATTTAGGACTAAAAATAAAATTACACACAAACTAAAAACAAGATACTAATCAACTAATTTCCTCCCCCCCCAACCTAAATAAGACATTGTCCCCAATGTCTTAAACAGTAGAAGAAGAGTTTAGAAGGTCGTACCTGGTTAGCTGAAATTTACAGGAAATTAAAGGTTAAGATCCAGATTAATTCTACGCCTCTTACCACGATCGTCCTCGGACCAATTTATCTTTGATATGATAGGGTCAACTTTTGGTTCATAGGCTATGAGTTGGTCAATTAGATCTGGAGCAGTTCTGGCAGTAAAGAGGAGTTCTTTTAAAGGTTTTGACACGAACCCATTTCTTCGAGCATCATCAAGAAACACACAAGAAAATCATAAAACCCATCAACGTTGTACAGCCCAATTGGTTTCTGGTGTATGTTTAGGTTCGCCCAAGATAGTACAATAAAAATTTCCTCCAATGCCCAAGCCACCTGGCAAAGCAATAAAAGCATCAGCACGGTTAATCATTTCTATCAGTCGTTCAGACATACCTGGTACGATCAGTTCCTCTCCGTTTGATGGTTCAATAAGATTTGCCTCTGCCAAGGGTTTTGGGATGATTCCCAAAACGTGACTGCCTCCTTCCTGTACGGCCTTTGAAACGATCCCCATTAATCCAAGATTGCCTCCTCCATATATTAAATGCATATTCCTTGCAGCTAAGACTCGACCCAATTCCTGTGCTGCTTCTATGTATTGTGGTTTAGTACCAACAGTACTACCGCAAAACACACAAATGTTTTCAACTCGTCTTCTTGAAGTGGTTTCCATTTTTTTTAACTCTGGATGTCTTCAAAAGTGCAATGATGAGTTGAATTTATAATACCTGAAATGGGTGAGTAAAAATAGCACAAGTATCTTCCAAAGACGATTAGTAGCAAAATAGTAAAATAGATCGTGATAGTCAAAAAATCTGGATCCTGTCGGAGAAAATAAAAGAAAACAACAAAACAAATAACAATTATTAGAAAAGACAAAGAGATATAATATGTACAAGAATTTACAGCTTGATTAACGTCTATGCGTCAGGGACAAGCTTCCCATCCAATTTTCTTATAAATTGGCAAACAGGGTCTTTTTGAGTCAGATTCCCAAGACTTAACTGTTGTCTTTCTTTTTGATATTGTGTATGTAATCTGCGAAAGTTATGTGAACATATCCACTGGGATGCGTCTCAAGAGTCGAAGATATATCATCTAAAGACTCCTTACTCAAGCCATCCCTAATGAATTTAATTTTGTCTTCGCGATTAACAGACACCATTCCTAAAGAACGACAACGAGTATTGCAATTCCAACGTGCACATTTGTAACAAACACCATTTGCTTAGCTCTTCGTTTCTTTGCATAGGTGCTTCTTCCAAAACCAGGCAGATGTGAAATAAAAGAGTCAGAAGAAGACTCACCTGCCAATCGGACTCGTGCTTCAATTACCCAACGAATGTCATTAGGATACCATGGATCGTCAGTAGTCTCATCCGTTCCAAGCGAGCTTTGTAAACTTTCATCAGAGATTTTTGAGGGAGAGAAGGAAATTGCTTGTGAAGATTTGCGAGAGCTTCTTCCATCTTGAAATGACTAAACCTGCAAAAATTAAACACACAAAATAAACACACCAAATCACAATATATACACAAATTGCATGGGTTGCCTCCCTGCTAGCGCTAAGTTTAAAGTCGTCAGCTAGACTGTCTTCTTGAACGTTAGGCTGGATCTAAAAGTGTGACACTTTCTTTTTGTCGCTCAAATGATTCTCCCCAGTAGTGCTTGACACGCTTGTTTTTAACCTTGAAAGTTTTGTTAGCGTCAGGATCATGTATCTCAACGGCTCTATTGGTAAAACTTTGGTGATCACAAATGGACCTGACCACCGTGATTTTGGCTTCCATGGGAAGAATTTCACCCTTGATTTGTTTAACAGTACCTTCTGCCCTGGTTCCAGTTGTATGCGCACTAACTTCTCATCATGTCTTTTCTTGCCCTTTTCTTTGTACAATTTGGCATCTTCAAAAGGCTGATTGTGAAATTCCTCCAATTCGTTGAGCTGGTGGAACTTTTTCTCTTCTGTTGCTTGTAGAGCAAGAATTGGCTCTTTCAGTGCAAAAGATGTTTTATCTTTAGGCTCCACAGGCAATTGACATGTTTTAAGTTTGTCAGTAGAACTTTGTCTTTCATCAGAGTTCTGAATGGTACTGTGTATCACATCGAGTTTGAAACATTCCTCCTTCTTTTCATCATCTGGGAAATTCATGGCCTTGAAAACATTGAATGTTACTTCTTGGTCCTGTACCCTCATGGTTAATTCTTCTTTTTGTACATCAATAATGGTTCGACCTGTAGCCAAGAATGGTCTCCCAAGGATGATTGGCACGTCTGCGTCTTCCTCCATATCAAGGACAATAAAATCTGCTGGGAAAATGAATTTGTCAACCTTGACCAGCACATCCTCAACTACACCTCTCGGAAATACGAGCGTTCTATCAGCAAGTTGTAGTGAGACTGATGTTGGCATTGTTTCTCCAATCTGTAATTTCCTGAAAATAGAAAAAGGCATCAAGTTAACACTCGCACCTAAATCACACAAAGCCTTACCAAAGTTATGTTCTCCTATGACGCAAGGAACAGTGAAACTGCCAGGATCTTTCAACTTTGGGGGAAGTTTCCTCTGAATGATGGCACTGCATTCTTCTGTTAATGCTACTACTGTCTCGTAATCTCCCAATCTCCGTTTTCGTGAAAGAATATCTTTCATGAATTTGGCATAGGTGGGCATTTGTTCCAACGCTTCTGCAAATGGAATGTTGATATGCAGCTTTTTGAAGATTTCCAGGAACCGAGAAAACTGCTTGTCCAATTTGTTCTTCTGAAGACGTTGAGGAAAAGGTGGAGGTGGAGTGATCTGTTCTTTTTCCTTTGCTTCTTTTTCCTCAATCTGTTGCTTTGTTTCTTTTGGAACTTCCTCAGCAGTTGAATGACTCCAACATCTTTGTTGATTTCAGTACCGCTTTTTAACATGATGGCATGACATTGCTCCTTCCCCATGTTTCTTGGATTTGGCTCTGTGTTGCTAGGAAGGGTACCTGGCGGTCTGTAACTCTGAGCATTTGCCTGTTGTCCCATTTGATTCTCTAGTGCTTTGATAGAGGCTGAATGGCTTTGAAATATAGTGTCATATCTTGCTGCTTGAGAGTCGTGTTTTGCTTCCATCTTTTTCAAGTAGGTCAACACTTCTGTTATTCCTGATTCATTTGCCTGCTCCTGGCCTTTGTTCTGTTGCTGGAATTCAGGTGGATAGTTCTGCTGTTGGCCTGAATTGTTGCTCCATGAAAAATTGGGATGATTCCTCCACCCTGGGTTGTAGGTGTTGGAATATGAATTGTTCCCTTGTCTGTTGAAATTGTTGACATAATTCACCGTCTCTTCATGTTGGTTTGGTTCTGGTGCTCCTCCATATGGTGAACTTGTGGATCCAGTGATGTTCACAACTTGCGTGCTAAGTGTTTCTAGACATTTGCATATCTGATCCAGCCTGGTATTCACTGCTGTGTTTGCTCCAACTTCATAAATTCCTGCAATTCTTTGGATCATGCTCCTTTCTGTTGGCCACAAGGAATTGTTTGGCCATTTCTTCGATTAGGTCCCAGGCTTGATCTTCTCCTTTTGCCATCAAGGCTCCTCCAGCAGCAGCATCGATTGTGGTTCTCATTATTCCAGAAAGTCCATTGTAGAAGGTCTGAACTTGTAGCCACTTTGGAATCTCATGGTGAGGACATTTCCGGAGTAAATCTTTGTACCTTTCCCAAGCTTCGCAGAGGGATTCTGAATCTTGTTGTACAAAGGATGTGATGTCATTCCTCAATTTTCCGGTTCTGGCTGGTGGAAAGTACTTTGCAAGAAATTTGGTGGCTAAGGTGTTCCAAGTTGTGATAGAACCTGCTGGTAGTGAATGTAGCCAAGCTTTAGCTCTGTCCTTTAGGGAATATGGAAAAACTCGCAGTCTCATTGCTTCTTCTGATGCTCTGTTGTAGTTAAAAGTGCTGCAAACTTCCAGGAAGTTGCTGATGTGGGAATTAGGATCTTCAGTTGCATTCCCCCCGAACTGAACTGAGTGCTGAATCATCTGAATGCATGTTTTGATGTCACACGCATTTGCTGGTAAGGGAGGAAGTACAATACAGGAAATGAGTCTGTCAACCACCGGAATGGTTCTGTCTCGAATGGGAATTGGTGGTGCAACGTTCAAAGGTTCAGGTTCCATGTTGACTAAAGCTTCTTGGCCTTCTCGCCTTTTCCTTCTCAACTGTCTGATGGTTCTTTCAATTTCTGGGTCAAGCGGTCGGAGTTCAAAGCTTCTGGTTCGTCTCATGAAATTTCTGAGAACCTGAAACACAAGAAAACAAAAACAATAAGTAAAAAGAAATTAGATACAAGTAAATGTATCTAACCCCTAAACTAATAATAAAAGATAAATAAGTCCCCGGCAACGGCGCCAAAAACTTGATCGGCGTAAACACACACGTATAACGCAAGCGCACGTATCGTTCAAGTAGTATAAAAATATCGATCCCACGAGGACTTAATATCTAAACTATTAATTTTATGAGGTCAAATGATTACTAATATCTAACAAGTTGATTTGATTGATTTGAAATGGTGATGAATCTAAATTTAAAGCAAGTAAATAAATAGTCGAAAATAGGTTTTAAGAAAATTCAATATTAAAAACTATCTAGGGTTGTGATTTATTCCAATATTATTTAAAGATGAAGTGGTTATCTTATAGTTGGGTAATATATTGATTTATTAACCTGGAACACTAATTTATGTAAAAGCCTCTTCCGATGGTCAATTACAAATACCTAGTATAATCCAATTGAACCATATGTCTATGTCAACCAAATTACCTAGATTCATTAAGATTAAGTTCCAATTATGGCTACCCCGCGCCCGACAGGTATATTCCTATCCTGTAAGGAAATCTATTAAAAGGGTTATCTATCCTTAAGGAAGATCGTGGGCTATTGAGTCTAAGGTCTTAAACTTAAAATCCCTATGTCTAGTTCATTTTAAATTTACCTAATCAATTTAATTTATGGCCAGTTAATTAAAGAGCATTAAGATTAAGACTCAATAAATAAATCTTTATATTACCCAAATATAATCTAACCCTTATAAACCCGTGATATTGGATTTCATCACAACCCTAGATAACTAACTTAGTTACAACACATAACTAGGGTAATACAAACTAAAAATAAAAAACATAAATGAAAATGCTGAAAAGTAATTGCGGTGAGTAAAATGCTGAAAAGTAAATTACAAATGAAATAAAATGCTAAGGCAAAAGGAATTACTTCTACTACTACTAATTTAGATATCTCCATTAAAATAATATATAAACTTGTGATAATATTTTACCAACCGACCAATCTGGCGGTATCCTGATTAAGTCAAATTAAGTCAACCAGCCATATAGGTGGTAATATTTGTCCATAATCCAGCCATAAAGGCGGTACCAAAATAAATTTACCAACCGACCAATCTGGCGGTATCATTGATTAATCAGGTTCAAACCACAGAAAATAAATTTACCAACCGACCAATATAGCGGTTTCCTTGATTAATCAGGTTTAAACCAAATTAAATTGAATTGCCAACCGACCAATATAGCGGTTTCCTTGATTAATCAGTATTTTAAATAGTAAATATATCATTTTTAAGGGAGATTAATCTAAATAGCAATAGTAAAATAATTACCTTTCACCCTAGCATAGGAAAGTTACCTCCTCATAGTGAATAGTAAAAAACTGTAAAATAAGAAAGTAAATTACTATTATTACAAAAAGTAATTAAAATTATTACAAAAGTAAAAACTAAAAATTAAAACGAAACTTATAGAGAGAAGAATTCCATATTTACATCAAATAAGAGAGAGGGAATGGTACACTGAAATCAGAAATTTCGAGCTCTATTTATAGGCGCGAGTAAGGTCCCACAGCGTCGCGACGCTGGGTACAGTTCAGCGTCGCGACGCCGGGTACAGTGAGACGTGGCACAAGGACAGCTTGACACGTAGCGATTCGGATAAGAGGATAAGGTTGACACTGTAATGGCGGCTGGAACTCAATTATGAAGCTGACGTCATTGATGATGTGGCACTGTTCATGACGTCATTGGTGATGTGGCACTGTTCATGACGTCATTGGTGACGTCATGATGATGTGGCGTGCGCACGTTAGCGGATCTTCTGTGGTGGTGACACGTGGCACGGCGCATGTTACCAAAGTCAAACTTCTCAAATTCTGACCAGTTGACCAGGCGCATGTTAGCAGATTCGGCGTATGCTGGGCGTCGCGACGCTGAAGGTCCGGGCGTCGCGACGCGAAAAGACCAAAATATCCCTGCTGACGCATTTTTTGTCCGGTTTTGCCCCAAATTGCCTCCAGTGCTATCCAAACTTTATTTATCTGCAAAATAACAACAAAACACATCAAAACGTTCATAAATCTCGAGAAACAATTCAAAACATTAGGTCAAATGAGTGAGAAATAGTGATAAAAATACCACTCATCAACGCGCTTGTATACACAAGGCTCATCACATTTTGCTCAAAATTATAAGACTTGATCGTTGTATCAAATCTTATATTCCAAGATCGAGATGCCTGCTTGAGTCCATAAATGGACCTTTGCAGCTTGCAAACTTTTTGCTCTTGACCTTGGGCGGTGAACCCTTCTGGTTGTATCATATAGATACTTTCATCAAGATTGCCATTCAAGAATGCATCTTGACGTCCATTTGCCAGATTTCATAGTCATAATATGCGGCTATGGATAGAAGAGTGCAGATGGATTTTAGCATAGTTACTAGCGAGAAAGTTTCCTCATAGTCAACTCCCTATTTCTGGGTATAACCCTTGGCCACTAGTCTAGCTTTGAAAGTCTGTACCTTCCCATCTGATCCCATCTTCCTCTTGTAGATCCACTTGCAACCTATGCGCTTCACTCCATCAGGTTGGTCTACAAGTTCCCAGACTGAGTTGGAGTACATCAACTCCATCTCCAGGTTCATGGCTTTGAGCCATTCTTCTTTGTCAGGATCATCCATTGCACTACTGTAGGTCAATGGATTATCTACACCATCGCTGGAGGCGATAACTTGTGCCTCTCCAACCCCTAAGTAGCGATCAGGTTGTCGTACAACCCTCCCACTACGTCTGGGTGGTAGATCATTCTGACTTGGAAGTATTTGACTATCAGATGTCGAAGGTGCTATGTATTTGTCAACTTTTGTTGACGATGGCACGCTGGTCAAACCAGTAAGTAACTCCTCGAGTAACATTTTACTACGAGGTTTGAACTCCCTCATGTAGTCCTCATCTAGAAACGTAGCATTTGTCGATACAAATACGTTGTTATCATCGGGACTGTAGAAGAATCCTCCCCTAGTTTCCTTCGGGTAGCCTACAAATAGGCACACCTGAGAACGTGGTTCCAACTTTGTAGTCTTATTCTTCAGCACATGTGCTGGACACCCCCATATGCGGAAATGTCGTAAACTAGCTTTATGACCATTCCAAAACTCTAAGTAGTCTTAGGAACACTTAGATGGAACTACATTAAGGATATACATTGCGGTTAACAGTGCATATCCCCATAATGAACTAGGTAGTGAGCTATAACTAAACATAGATCTTATCACGTCTAGTAGGGTTTGATTTCTCATTTCTGCAACACCATTTTGTTGTGGTGTTCCAGGTGCTGTGAGCTGGGATATTATCCCGTGCTCAACTAAGAATTCCTCGAAGTCTCTGTCGAGGTATTCTCCTCCACGATCCGATCGTAGAGTTTTGATTGTCTTACCTAATTGGTTCTCAACCTTAGCACGATACTCTTTGAACTTTTCAAAGGTATCAGATTTGTGATGCATTAGGTAGACATACCCATATCTTGAATAGTCGTCAATGAATGTGACGAAGTATTCATAACCACCTCGGGCTTTTACATTCATCGGTCCACAAACGTCCGAATGTATTAGCTTTAGTGGGTGATTGGCTCTTATACCTTTTCCAGAAAAAGGTCTTTTGGTCATTTTTCCTTCTAGACATGACTCACAAACTGGTAAAGTCCCGAGCTTTAACTGGTTTAAGGCTCCGTCCTTTATCAATCTATTTATTATTCGGTCAAGGTTGATGTGACCAAGTCTAAGATGCCATAGATATGTGTCACCGTGAGAAATCTTATCCCGTTTCGTTTTTGGTTTTTCAACCTTAAACATTTCAGTGTTGAGCAGTGACTTATGCGTTAACGGTCTTAATACATACAAGTTATTTTCTGAGTTTCATGTGCATATAGTCAATCCATTTCTACCAATAATAACCAAATTGCTATTAAAAGAAATAGAATAACCATAATCTATAAGTTTAGAAACAGAAATCAGATTCCTGCGGAAACCAGAAATGAATAACACATCTTTCAAATTTAAATAACTATTATTAATAAAACTTAAACTAGAAACTCCCACTGCTCTTGCTGAAACGGCATCCCCTGTCCCGACTCTCATGGTGTAGTCACCTTCAGCAAGGTCCCTCCATGAATCAAGTAGCTGTAAAGAAGAACAAACATGGTTAGTGGCCCCAAAATCAATAATCCAAGCGGATTTGTCATCCTCCACCAATAGAGATTCAATAACGAGTAAATCATATTTACCTGTTTCCTTTTTCTCCTTTAGCTCACCAAGGTATTTAGGACAGTTCCTTTTCCAATGCCCATTCTTGTCGCAATGGAAACATTTTCCGTTGGGCTTGGAATCCTTAGAGCCTTTCTTGTTCTTCTTTTTCATGGCTTTACCTTTAGCCTTTCTAGTGCCTTTCTTCTTCTTCTTTGCAGATTTAGAAGATTCGGCAACATTTGCCTATGCACTGGATTTACGAGGATCCACCAGCATGGACTCGTAATGGTGAGCTCATTTAGCAGTTGGGTCAAAGTAAAAGTCAACTTGTTCATAACATAGTTGCTCTTAAACTGCAAGAAACTCTTCGGAAGAGTTTCCATGATCATGGTCACCTGGATACGCTCGTCAATACGAGCTCCATGGGTTTCAGCAGTATTGAGATAAATCATCATCCTTAAGACATGCTCTCGGACTGATGTCCCATCCTTCATCCTAGCAGTCATCGCTGAGACCATGGCCTCATGGCGTTGACGCTCTGAAGGTTGCCCAAACATGCCCTGCAATGACTCCATCATCTGTGATGCTAGAGCCATAGGTTCATGCTTTGCAGCAAGAACCTCAGACATCCCTGCTAGCAAGTAGCAGCGGGCTTTCTCATTTGCTGCGACCCATTTCTGATAGGTATCGCGCACAGCTTGGCCGATATTTCTGGTCGGCTTAGGAGGATGTTCCTCCGTCAGGACAAACTTTAGGTCTTCACAGACCAAGATAGCGTTCATGTTACTTTTCCATTTTACATAATTTTCTCCGGTCAACTTATCATTTGAGAGAATGGAAATAATTGGAGAAATCATGGCTGAAAATAAAATAAACAAGCATTTAACATTCATTCATCGCATATTAAAATCATCAAAGAATTTTGGCATAAAATTAAATATGATGCATGAACCATGAATAATGAATAAGAAACCTAAAAGAATTACTATGCCACGGAGATCTATCATCCCACAAGTAAGTGCCGCCGTAGGGTAGGTCAAGTACTCGCATGATAGATTGAGACAATCTCAGCTGTTTTAATATATGCGGGAATAACTCTTATTCCTCTATTAAACAACTACCATTTTTTTTTATCAAGGAGTTTCATTAACAGTTAATAACTCATTTGTGAGTGTAACCCGCCATTTCGGGATTCTTTGACTTAACAAGTGAAGTGCCGCCGTAGGATAGGTCAGTTCACAAGATACATCTAGGATCCCTATCCTTTCGGAACCCAAACTTGATATTGACCCAAAATGGACACCATCCGTAGGGAGACGAAAACAAAGCCGTCTCGATGCGCCTTTTGAATCTCACGTTTTTGGACTAACAACGGAGATCGCGGGATGTACTGTCGTATATCCCTCTCCCACTCACTATTTTAAACTTAAGGTTTCTATCTAAAATATCTAATATTTTATCCTAACTAGTGTGGATAAACTTATGGCGGCTAAAGCATAATTTATTTACACTAGTTCGTCATAAGTGAGCTAATTAATTTTAACTATTAAAATTGTGTCACTAATATCCTATTAGTCTCTACTAACAATTTTACTCTATTAAACTAATTTAATTAGAGTGGTATAAGTGAGCTACAATATTTTAAACCTTAAAATACTAGGCACTTAAAAGTCTAAAAACATGGAATTCTAAATGGTCAAAATTTTAATTAAACATTTTAATAAATCTTAGTGCGTTATAAAATTCAATGGTACGTGGAATTGTATCCCCAGTGCAGACCACATATCCGTCCATACGGAATCGGCTATGGAATTTATATCCGGGTTTCCATCATATATACCAATGGAATTTATTATGCACCAATTAAGTCCAATATATTAGAATTCAAGTTTTAGACACTTATTCCCATTAATCTAATTAATGATTTCAATGCATATCATTTTCTAAATTACATAAAATCATAATTTTATGTCTATAATGATAATGCATCTATGACATGTTATGGCAAGTAAAATGCACGAGTGAGCACCCTAGGCTGTATGACATGTTATTCAAACAATTCGAAATAAACATACATATAACATAATAAAAATTATTTTGCATTAACCGGACTCTTATTTTTCTATACTAATCTAATTAGTACAAAAGATTCACCAAGGCATTCATTGGCCTTCAAATCCCGCTCCAAAGTGGTGTTGGCTCTCTTGCAACTTCGGTGCTCCAAATTACAAAGAATTGAAACTTTACATTGAAAATTAAAATTACAACAATATAAACAATGGCCTTATGACCTTACATCCCAAAACCAAAACCAACTACAAAAATAAGAGCCAGAAAAATTTACGACCAATGCAAAATCCATTCATCACATGAAATAACAAAACCATTCATCACATGAATATCACAATGTGCCCACTCATCTAAACATGCATATCATATTTATAACTCATATAAACATATTAAAACAGAAACTTTAAATGAAAAAGTGAAGGGTTAAGAGCTCTTTTCAACCTCGCTCTTGATGCCAATTGTAGGGAACGCTTTCCCTCGCGCAGCGGAAGCGATTAGGCTCACGGATCGAACTTGAAAAAATTTTATGCTCTTCCCTTTGCTTGGCCGAACCACACCAGTGGATTCACTGATGTTTTGGACAAAATCTAAGCTCCGGAATAGCCCCGAAATAGTCCCCGAACAGCCCTTGAACTACAGTGAAATAACGGACTGTTTTGGACACGTTAATGGCGCGAACTGCACCCAGTTTCAGGTCTGATTTGTGCCACTCACTGCTCAATTTCATATCTGATTTTTCTCCAAAAATCAATCCTAACACAGCCCTAAAATTATCCTAAAGTGTTTCCCAAAATCCCGAATGAAAACCAAACAAAACGGAGCTCCATGAGAACTTGTATCTGCGTAAATTGCAGGGATTCCAGGGGCTGGTTGTCGTGACTTGTGTTAAGTATTTGGGGATGTTTTTCAACGTCACGAGGTCTTCCGAACTATGTTTCGACACTAACGTAGGGTAGTGTGGGCTACACTCACAAATTAATCTCTAAACGGTTTAGAGAATAATCACACACACCAAAAGAATTCTCAACTCTTGAGAGCTTGGAGAAGGAGATGGAGGCTAGGGTTTCTAATGACTTGTGTATTAAAAATAAATCATAATTTATCTCTTATACTTATTGTCACGACCCCCTCCCTAGAGCGGGCCCAACCCTAGAAAGAGGTTCGCAGACTTCTTTAGCTCAAGCATTCTATATGACAATCAACCACTCAAATGCACACAAATATTACATCACTTATTACAAATCCAAACAGTTTACACGACTGTTGTGGTTTTGAACATAATACAAGGAAATAAAAACAAAAGATGACACAAATGTCTGGTCCAACCCGAATATACAACTGTGGCACGTGGATCAAATCTGGTACTGCTACTACTGTGCAGACGGACTACCTGAAATGTTAGGGAAGAGAGGGAGTGAGCTTAAAAAGCTCAGCAAGTAAGCACTCATTCTCTCAACATGACCTCACCAACAAAATAGGTTTATATATATATGTGTATATATATAAATATATATATATATATATAATATGTGAAAAATAACATATGTTATATATATATATATCATCTCATGCAATCATCCCAAATAATACAACATCCATCAAACATGGTTGCTAATCCGGGCTAAGTATAATAGTGGATTGAAACCAATGAGAGAGTACCTCATCACAACTCTCATGGCTTCCCACCATATCAAACCAGTGGAAGTGTACCTCATCACAACTCCCAAGGTTTACCATCAAATCAAAAACCAATGGGAGAGTATCTCATCACAACTCCCAAGGTTTACCATAATCTCATAACCACCTGATGTATCATCACATCTCATCTCCGACCACTATCATACAAAACCCGGCTGCATAACACAACAACACACATCATCCAATACAATCACATCTCACATCCAATCCATCAATCTCATCTCAATAATCATGATTTCATGTTTATCATGCTTTCAATATCTCAAATTATATCTCAACATAATATCCCACAAATATGTAAATATATATAATCAAATATATATATATATATATATATATATATATGATTATACCAATATATTTATATATATTTATCGACTCTCAGAACAACCATCAATCATCAAACAATTATGTTAAGAGAATCACCACAGAGTGTACTTACCTCGATTCACACTAAGCTGAGAAGAAAAACAGTAATGAACGGCTCCGGAACTAATTAGAACACTCAGCGAGGCAAGCGGGCCCCACAACGAAGATCGGGCCCCACCACCAAAAAGCAGACCCCACAATCTGATACTTTCAACGGTGAAAATATATACCAAAACACTCGTAATATCGAGAGCAACAATCTGGTGCGATCGGATCGCCGATCCAACGGTCGGATCTCAAATTCCGGTAATACCCCCGAATCGTCGGTAACTACAAAACGGAATCGGCTATGAAATTTATGTCCGGGTTTCCATCTGATATACCGCGAGAGTTGACACATCTCTCATTCATCCAATACCCACAACATACATCATACACACAACGGATACCACAAATACAGAAAATATAATCAAAATAAATGACCAGAAAATAAAATGAGAATAAGTGTGAAAGATACCCTCAGGTCTAACCTTTTAAATCACTCTCGGATGTACGGTACACGATCGTAGAAGGGTGGATGCTCCGCAACTCTCCGGTTCACTGGTTCACTGTTCTCGTTCGTTGTCTTTACTGTTTTGAGTCCGTTTTGCTACTGTTTCATTGTGGTTTCGCTGCCGTCTCCTCTTTATCTTTTGCTTCCTTTTTTTTTGGGTGTGTTCTTCCTGTAATTTTTATGTGTGTGGTGTATGAGCTAGGGACTAGGGTTGAGAAGGTTGGTGAAGGCTTCTTTTTATAGGCAAAGGGTTGGGCTTGACAAGGAAAGAGATTTGGCTAATTAAAGAGGGATTTGATTGGTTTGGTTAAGGGAAGTCAAAGATTAAGGGGGGACAAATCTTGGCTAGATAGGGAAGGTTGAATATTTGATTGGCTTGGATTAGGAATACAATATTTTAAGTTTGGGAATAATCTTATTAGATTGGGAATATAATGGTTGATTGATTTTAATTAGGCATGATTATATTTTGATTTAGTATGTGATTTGTTTAATTTAGGCATGATTTTAGTTTAAGTTGGTAATTGTTTATTTTATGTTTGGTATATGTTTTATTTAATTATTTAATTAATTTAATTATTATCTTATTTAGTTAATGTTTTAATTAATATTTATTTATTTAAATTGGGATGTGTTTTATGGGCTTTGGGGGGCTAATTGGGCTGGATGTGAGGCTAGCAGCAAAACCAGAATTACCGAAACCGTTCGAACGCTTCCTCGAACGCGGCACGAACGTCCGCAATCCGTTTGACGTTCGAACGAAAACACGAACGCAGCACTACGAAAACAGTGAACCTTGTTATTCTGAATTTCCCCTTCCGACGTCCGTTTCCCGTGACCTCCGTGACTTAAAAGGTAGTGTCTCCAAAATGAGACTCATCATAGGGACTTATGTGTAAAAATGTAGTGCCTACAGTCGCCCCCACTTTGATGGGACTTGTGTAATGTGCAACAGTGACAATCCTATCAAAGTTATGCAATGCATTTCTACTTACCTGGCTCGCCAGCTGCCACTTGACTTACCATGTGTCGAGTTGAGTTGATTTGGTGGTGAGGTGCTGCGACCCCTGGTTCATTCCCGAACCGTGCTCTATTTTTAGAGCGCCATTTTCGGCATCTTTCGTGTATGTGCTCCATTTTGGAGCGCCATTTCCGGCATTTGTTGTGTGTGTTCCATTTTGGAACGCCATTTTCGGCATCTGCTGTGTGTGTGTTCCATTTTGGAACGCCATTTTCGCCTCTGTTGTGAGTGCTCCATTTTAGAGTGCCATTTCCGGCGTCTGTTGTGAGTGCTCCATTTTGGAGTGCCATTTCCGGCGTCTGTTGTTAGTGCTCCATTTTGGAGTGCCATTTCCGGCGTCTGTTGTGGTAGCGGTCCATTTCCTGAACTGTGCTGTGTGAGATTGTGGCTCATTTTTGAACCGTTACTTGATGAGATGGTCTTTGCTGCTATAAACCTGCGAACACGAAACAAACATTGCATGTATGTGATATATATGCATGTATGCATGTATATGTATTATATTCCGATGGGTTAGGCTTCCTTGGTCCATTTCCGAACTGTGCTCCATTTTCGGAGTGCCGCTTCGGCGAGATGTGAAAGTAGTCCATTTTCGAACCATGCTCCATTTTCGGAGTGCCCTTTTCGGCAAGTGATGAGATGATGGTCCATTTCGAACCATGCTCCATTTTCGGAGTGCCATTTTCGGCGAGTGATGAGATGATGGTCCATTTCGAACCATGCTCCATTTTCGGAGTGCCATTTTCGGCGAGATGTGATAATGGTCCATTTCCGAACCGTTACTGATAATAATGTGGGCCTCGCCCCAAACTGATACTGATATGGGCCTCGCCCCAAGACTGATACTGATATGGGCCTCGCCCCAAGACTGATACTGATATGGGCCTCGCCCCCCAGACTGATACTGATACGGGCCTCGCCCCTCATATGCCATTCCCGGCAGAACTGATACTGAACTGATGTGGCCTCGCCCCCCAAGCTGATACTGATGCGGGCCTCGCCCCACATAATGCCATTCCCGGCAGAATTGATACTGAACTGATGTGGGCCTCGCCCCCAAGCTGATACTGATGCGGGCCTCGGCCCTGGGACTCATCCCCAAACTGATACTGATTCATTTCTGGAACTGACTGTACTGTGTTGTTCCTGAAGATTCCCCGTGTTCTAAACATCTCACTGAATTTCATAGTGCCAAGGTTGAATGTTTTTCTCAAATATACTCATATATTAGGAGAGATTCAGCGAAATAATGCCTTTATTATCATTTAAAGAAAAATGATTCGAACATGTAGACCAAGTCAATGTCTATATTAAAAATGCATGATCAAATAAACTAGGAGGGATGATTTCATCATTCGCAACATTGCTTTCTTTCTTGGCCTATGGTTCTCCACCGTTGTCATCCCTTATTCCTATGAATGAAGCTGAGTGGTTGAGAGTTTGGAGGACAAGGGTTTCGGGTAAGCCAGAGTTGATCATGTAGTTGGGTAGGGGATTTCTGTATGCGTTGGGTTGTTCTCTTTCTGGGTCAGGTATTTTGTGAGCATCAATGAGGTTTTGGATTTCATGCCTAAGGCGGGTGCAGCTGTCAGTTTCGTGGCCTCTCCTCTGATGGAAGTGACAATACAAGCTTAGGTTAAGTTGGGTGGTATAGGATCTGGAAGTGGTTTAGGCTCTAAGGGTTTTAGGAGTCCTTGTCCCTTCAACTTCTCAAGTACCTTAGATAACGGCCTCCCCAGGTTAGAGAAATGCCGGTTCTTGACGGTAGCGACCTCGGCAGTAGCGGGCTTGGTCTCAGCAGGCCCCCCAAAAGTTCTTCTATTCTGGCCATAAAACTTTCTGTTTTCAGCCTCTTCTTCCTCAATATCCATGACAGTTTCCCTCAACTGTCGGAAATCCGCAATCATTGAAGTCATCCTCCTCAACTTGCCATAGATCGAGGGCTTAGTGCCCTTGATGATCATTTTAATCTGGTCTGGTCCTTCTCAGAGGGCCGAGTCTGCATTTTCAGAAGCTGGCTACTCCAGCGGTCTACATACTCCTTGAAGCTTTCTTCCCTTTTGCTTAGTGTTCTCCAAATCACGGAGTGACAAGTCAATCTCTAAGTCTGTAACATACTGCTTCAGAAAGGCATCAGCTAGTTCCTTCCAATCTTCCTTAACCTTCTTCTCAAGGCTATGATACCAAACCACAGGTGCCCCCTCGAGTGACATCCCAAACATCTTTTGGACTTGGCGCTGTGATAGGCCCATTGAACTCATGACCGAGACATATTGCTGCAGATGGACCCTCGGGTCTCCGTTCCCATTAAACTTGGCCATGTCGGGCATTTTAAACTGAGTTGGCAGCTGTTCTCCGAAGGTCATTGCCTCATAATCTAGCAAATCCTCGTTCTTACCCCTCATTTTGCGGGTAACTGTTTCAACCTGATCCCGAAGCTTCTGAAATTCTGCCTGAGACCCAATCACTTTGCCTGTTGCATATTCTGCCATGTCATCATCAAAAGTGGGGACATCATCCCCTAACCCATTCGGAGGCTCCTCACGCCTTACGTTCTCAGAATCTCCCCCGGCACGGGGTACAGCCATATTTGTCATGGCAGTAGTCAAGGCTTGCAACTGTTCAGTAATCTTGGCGAAACCATTTTCCAACTGATCTATCCGGGATGCCTCAGTATCTGATTCACTCATGTCTGTTTTCGGTATTTTGGTGAGTCTTCCCTTTTCCCTAACCCAACGGGAGTCTATGATGGCTTTTAGAACACAGGGTTAGCATGATGTATGTATGCATGGGGTGCATGAGATGCATGTAACATATATAATATACTAAATCAATTAAATTTTTCACACAAATCGGCCGTTACCATTTTAGAATTTTTCGGGCTAATTGTCACAGGTGAACCCATCCCAGTTTAAATGGCCCAACGAGTTCACATCTTATGACAAGGAGCCCAACTAAAGCCAAATGGTAATGTTCCGAACACAAGTACAAAGTGGCCCATCAACACTTAGACGCCTTTGGCCCAATAGTCATGAGATACGTTCTTGTCCCAGTTTAAATGGCCCAACAAGCCCATATCCCATGGCAAATGGTCCAAACGGATCCAAACGACGATGTTCCCAAACACAAGCATAGAAGAAAGATAATGCAAACGTAATAATTTCTACAGTATGGCCCATCAACATTTCAGAAGCTTTGGGCCTAATAGTCATAAGGTACGAACTTGCCCCAGTTTAAATGGCCCAGCAAGCCCGCATTTCTGACAATAGTCCAACTGCATCCAAATGAGGATGGTCCACAAGCACATATTCAAGGAAATAATTGTTACTTTAGCCAACCCGGTCTATAGGTGGGTTAGTAAGAGTATAGACAAAGGCTCTCACCGGCGAAGGATGGCCCACAACTAGGTCTCCCCACTCAAGGGTTCGAGCAACCAAGTGATCGCACCATTTTTTATACACTAAGGTACGTGCCAATGAGCTATGGTGTGTGACGGACTGTCAAATGGATTTCCCGTTGTAGATCCCCAAGAGGAAGGTGGAGCGAGGCTCACTTAAATACCCAAGCCTCTTAGGCTCTTATCGCTTATTGTCAGGAATAAACAACGAGTCCTCCAAATTAGTCCATCACAATAGGCTACAGTAGATGGCTATCTAGGTGCCTTCACTCCACAGCTTTTCCTTCTAGAAAGGTAGTGAATGAAGGAAGACACCAAACCATTACCTAGCCTTAAAATGCCTTTGATTAAACCCTCATTTTATCCACTATAGACACGGTCAATTAAAACATAAATCCAACATTACAAGACAATATCGGGGCCGATTCTCTATCCCCAGTGGAGTCGCCAGACTGTAGGACACAGGACCTGGGCGACGCCGTTCCTAGGCTCGCGGCCTAGTTTGGGATTACTGAATAACTGGAGTCGCCACCCGGTGTGAACCGGGACAAAGATTTAAGGCCGCACTCACCCCTCGCAAGGGAAGACCTCAAACCGTTGGTTCGGAATGGTCCCTTACTTATGTCACTTGTAATGAAAGGATTCATGTAATAATTTACTAAGCTTAAGTAACACTTATTTCCAAGAGTATCATGCTTCTAATTCTCATATGCAAGTAAAACTTATGTGTACATTTTTACATATATCTCATATTAAAATTGCATGCTTAACATATATCAAGATAGCAACGAACATACAACTTACACATCACATTCAGGAAAACACAAGCACACACGTTGACCATACAAGCACACATATGGGCACTTTTCCAAGCGGTACGTGGAATTGTAGCCCAAGTACAGACCGCACTACCGTCCATTCGGAATCGGCTACGGAATTTACGTCTGGGTTTCCATCCGATATACCGCAAGAAATAATACTCAAATGTTATCATGACATAAGCATACGAATTGTAATACATTGACACATTTGCATAAGAAAGATCAACCAATAGGCAATTATGCATGAATATAATAAGACAGACTCAGTTCAGTGTGTGCACGTTCGTGTAGCATTCGTAAACGCGTTCGAACGGAAATGAACAGAATGCTCACGTTCGAGTAGCGTTCGTAAACGCGTTCGAACGGAATGAACAGAATGCTCACGTTCGAGTAGCGTTCGTAAACGCGTTCGAACGGAAATGAAACAGAATGCTCACGTTCGTATGACGTTTGTTAACGCGTTCGAACGGAAATGAAATAGAATGCTCACGTTCGTATGGCGTTTGTTAACGCGTTCGAACGGAAATGAAACAGAATGCTCACGTTCGTATGGCGTTTGTTAACGCGTTTGAACGGAAATGAGACCTGATGCATGATAAGGCAAAATGTATGCGCGTTCGAGTTGCGTTTGTGAACGCGTTCGAACGGACACGGACCTGATGCATGAAATGGGATGCAATACATAAACAGAAAATAAAGGGGCGCGGCGAAGTACTGCCATAAAGGTGACCTTTTGGGGCTCTTGATCTCTCAAAGAGATGACTTTTAGACTACCATACTAAGCCCATGCGCGTCACATCACACATACAAGAATAAAACCAATCATATCAACCAAGTATGCCCGATTGAACACATCTTACATCCAATCTGAACACACATCAACCGGCGCGGCAAAGCATCGTGGTAAAGGGCTTTTAGCCCCTCCCCATAGGGGATCTCACATCACACTTACTAAGCCCATGCGCTCGATTGACTTATACATACGAAATAAAGATAATAATATCAAACTAAGTATGCCCGATTGAACGTATCTCGCGTCCAACCGAACATACATCAACCGGCGCGGCGAAGTAGTGTCACGAAGGTGGCCTTTTCGGCTCTTTGTCTCCCAAATGGAGGACCTTTGGACTAACTCACTAAGCCCATGCGCTTGGTTGAATCATGCATAACTAACGACATATTGAATTCAAGTAAAGCAAACTAAATAAACAAGAGCAACACAACAAAAGAAAGATGGTGCCGTTTACCAAGCGGTACGTGGAGTTGTTGTGCCCGAGTACAGATATCATTACCGTCCATTCGGAATCGGCTATGAAATTTATGTCCGGGTTTCCATCCGATATACCGCGAGAGTTGACACATCTCTCATTCATCCAATACCACAACATACATCATACCACAACGGATCCACAAATACAGAAAATATAATCAAAATAAATGACCAGAAAATAAATGAAATAAGTGTGAAAGATACCCTCAGGTCTAACCTTTTAAATCACCTCTCGGATGTACGGTACACGATCGTCGAAGGGTGGATGCTCCGCAACTCTCCCGGTTCACTGGTTCACTGTTCTCGTTCGTTGTCTTTACTGTTTTGAGTCCGTTTTGCTACGTTTCCTTGTGGTTTCGCTGCCGTCTCCTCTTTATCTTTTGCTTCCTTTTTTTCTTGGGTGTGTTCTTCCTGTAATTTTTATGTGTGTGGTGTATGAGCTAGGGACTAGGGTTGAGAAGGTTGGTGAAGGCTTCTTTTTATAGGCAAAGGGTTGGGCTTGACAAGGAAAGAGATTTGGCTAATTAAAGAGGGATTTGATTTGGTTTGGTTAAGGGAAGTCAAAGATTAAGGGGGGACAAATCTTGGCTAGATAGGGAAGGTTGAATATTTGATTGGCTTGGATTAGGAATACAATATTTTAAGTTTGGGAATAATCTTATTAGATTGGGAATATAATTGGTTGATTGATTTTAATTAGGCATGATTATATTTTGATTTAGTATGTGATTTGTTTAATTTAGGCATGATTTTAGTTTAAGTTGGTAATTGTTTATTTTATGTTTGGTATATGTTTTATTTAATTATTTAATTAATTAATTATTATCTTATTTAGTTAATGTTTTAATTAATATTTATTTATTTAAATTGGGATGTGTTTTATGGGCTTTGGGGGGCTAATTGGGCTGGATGTGAGGCTAGCAGCAAAACCAGAATTACCGAAACCGTGCGAACGCTTCCTCGAACGCGGCACGAACGTCCGCAATCCGTTTGACGTTCGAACGAAAACACGAACGCAGCACTAACGAAAACAGTGAACCTTGTTTATTCTGAATTTCCCCTTCCGACGTCCGTTTCCCGTGACCTCCGTGACTTAAAAGGTAGTGTCTCCAAAATGAGACTCATCATAGGGACTTATGTGTAAAAATGCAGTGCCTACACCAGCTAACACGCACACAATTCTCACAATCTACCCACCTTACAAAAATTCGTCCCGAAA